>JAVCKX010121767.1:0-22047 GCA_034780695.1 Lepetodrilus gordensis
ACATAATGCATCAATGATTTTAGTCTACATTTTAGAAGCGGTGCATTGATATTTTGCCGACCTCAAGTATAGATGACATCATATATAACGTGACGTCACAATGTGAAAATTTCGTTCATCAAAGTATGAACGCAATGTTTTGGGGTCACGTGGGATTCACTGGATATTTATTTATTTGTTTATATCATTGTTCAGTTGTTGGAGAACAGTATTTGTAATAATTGTTCAAACTTATCCATGTTATCAGGAAGAATGGCGTCATTATCATTTCATCAGATCTCATGTCTTAACAAAACATAGACGAAAACCACACCAAAGTTTTAAATTCTCATGAAGGCACAAATTCCAATTGACATCAGATCCCTCGATCTCCACATTGTGCAAGTTTCCGAAAGGTCACGCTTTGTTAAGGCAGAAACTACCTTCACTTGAACAAGGCAGGATTGGTTAGATACAATCTACATACAGCCATTTCACTGGCACTTTCTTTATAGCTATGCATACCTCCGTAACATTGAATTAGCAAGGTTAGCTCTTTGGATGAAAATATACTTGAAGGAAATGTATTGCATGAAAATCCAATGACCGAGAGAGCCAATGGGAATTTGTTTGTAAAATCAGTAGAATCAAAGGGAATTTGTGTTTGAGATCAATAGAGCCAATGGGAATTTATTTGTGAGATTAATAGTCAGTAGAAATTTGTGTGGGAGATAATAGAATCAATGGGAATTTGTGTGTGGGATCAACAGAGCTAGTGGAAATTTGTGTGTGAGATCAAAAGTCAATGGGAATTTGAGTGTGAGATCAATAGAACCAATGGGAATTTGTGTGTGATATCAAAAGTTATATAATGTATGTGTCATTATTATTATTATTATTAAAAGCCAATTGGAATTTGCAAGATTGAGTCAATGGGATCTTATTTGCGAGATCACAAGTGAATGATGAGTCAATTTTTGGAATTTGTGCTTGAGATTACAAGAGTGGATGGGAATTTATCTTCCTGAATTATACAGCTATTTGACAGGGTCTTCTTTACCTGTAATCATTCTGGAAATGCCATGTTGGCATCAATGCTGTGATAAAACCGGTGCTAAATTAACATAGCCATGATAATCACACCTCTGTTAAAAACGTCTCGTACATTATGTATACATCGCCAGACAGAAGACAAAGGCCAAGTGTCTCTTGTTTCACATTTTCTACGATTTTTACGTCCTTATCGAGATTTCTTTGGAAAACTTACCTTGTAAATCTAATGGAAATGCAAATTACTGTTGATTAATGCTGCACACTTTGTTTTTTTGTACCAGGATTATATTTGTTTTTTTTTCATCGGTATGTTCATTTATCACAATATTTATGGAACATTTGCAGACAGGGTGGCCATTGTATATTGAACTATGCTCAGTTGTTAGTCAATATGTCTGTGTCTATTTTATATGTATTACTTTGATGCCACTGATTGGCCAATATTTCCAATGGTGAGAACGTATAGTACCATACAAGCTTGTCTCATGTGTTAAAGAGTGTTTAGTGTAGCTACACCCCTAGTTAGTAAGGATCCTGTGTTGCTATGGCAATTTTATTGTTAAACTAGCAATGCCATGACATTTTCTAATTATTGCTGTCTCAGCTGAAACATAGCAGAGAGTGTCCCTTTAATTACGACAAAAGTAACATCAGAGAATGCCCCTTTAATTACAAGTCAGGTCTGGATGAAGTGATATGCTAAATGATGCTGCTGCTAGGTTTATGCAAGCTGCACGTAATAACATTGCACTGTCGCCTGCAAAGGTAACAAAAATAATAATTGATCACATAATGACTTTATTTGCAATCTGAGAACTTGCTGTAATATGTGTGTATTGTATGCTCAATTTTAAAGGCATACAATCTTAGTTTGTTGACATTTGTTATGGTCATACTTATACTTACCTGAAGGTATATACATTTGATTTATCTACATAAGTATGTTGGTCAACAAACTACATTTTCCATATGGCCCACTGATTTTCAGTATTTTCATGTTTTATTTCATATTTGCATATGTTATCTCAAGATTTTTAATACGTAGAGATAAATTTAAAAAAAATATATATATTAAAAACCAGTGGAAGATGCGGAGAATATACCTTCTTTCCCAATATACTTAATTGTATAGACAAATCAAGTAAAATCTTCTTCAAGTAAAATATGTTTGACTATGAAATATGGCAAAATAATGAATATGCCTTTAAGATATTATAATTTAAAAAATAATGTCTTTGTGGGTTTAAGTTTTATGGATTATTTTATGACGAGCCTCTTGGCTTTTCCATAAACATACAACTCCCCAGTTCTCCCCAGGCTATGTGACAAGTGGCGGAGTTACTGCGCGTGATATACAGTGTACACGTTGTAGCAGCTGTGCCGCTCTGGCCTGTGTGAAGTTGAAGGTGGTTTTGTATGTGCCGTCCTATTAAACAACAGGTGGAAGCTGTTTGGATCGGAATCCAGGACTCCTGAGTCGTATTGTTCTGTTTTGAAAACACGGAACCCTGCAGCACCGCTAACAGTGTGTTTAAATTTGAATTGGGTGTAAAGTGGGTAAGAAGATAACTGGGTTATTTGGCCCAAGTGTTTTACTGTGTTCTGGTTGTATGTGGACTGGTGTGAGTTTATCTGAACAGAACTGTCTGTCGTGTTCTGCTGTGTTCTGGTTGTATGTGGACTGGTGTGAGTTTATCTGAACAGAACTGTCTGTCGTGTTCTGCTGTGTTCTGATTGTATGTAGACTGGTGCAAGTTTATCTGAACAGAACTGTCTGTCGTGTTCTGCTGTGTTCTGGTTGTATGTAGACTGGTGCAAGTTTATCTGAACAGAACTGTCTGTTGTGTTCTGGTGTGTTCTGGTTGTATGTAGACTGGTGCAAGATCAGCTGAACAGAACTGTCATGTTCTGCTGTTTTGTATACACACTGGCACAACATCTGTTGAACGGAACAAGTGGTGTGATTCTGTGTTCTAGTACCAGGCCAGCTGACCATTTTATCGTTCTGCTATGTGGTGCAGGGTCATTTAAAGAGAGTCGTGGTACGAGAGTGGTCTGCTGGAGTATATGCACAGTATAACAAGACCACCTGGAGAGACCGGTATAAGTTCCTGTGCTCTTATCTGTTGTACGGTACCAGGTATATCATCAGCTGAGTGCTAGGCACAGACTGGCTGAGCACAACCATGGCATGATTGAATGTTCCGTGGCATGATTGAATGTTCTACTTTACACACCAGCACCAGATCTGTTGAACAGAACAAGTGATCTGATTCTGTGTTCTGCTGTCAGAATAATTTGTGGTGTGATAGAGTGTTCTGCTGTTTTGTACACACTGGAACAAGATCTGTTGAACAGAACAAGTGGTGTGATTCTGTGTTCTGATGTATGGTATACTTGGCTGAACAGAACACGTATATTGTTTGATCTCGGGGTAGTTCTGATGGTATGGTACAAATTGACCCTCTCATGCTGGATTAGGCACAAACTGACTGCTCTTTAGGGTATCTCTGGTTGCCTCCATCATTTAAGATCCTAAAAAACTGTGTTAAAGATCCTAAAAACTGTGTTAAAGACCCTATGTTCTCCTGTGTGGCACAAGGGCAGGCACGCTGTTTGTTTGGATGTATACAGCAATCTAGGATTTGGTTTACACCATGTGTGGCAAGCTGTCAGTGAGACGATCTGGGATGTCTGTCAAATAGCCAAGTAAGTGTCAGTAGAGTGTGTGAGACGAGGTATTGTAGATATTATAATTACAATACACACCATTTTGATTCCAATAGTCGTTAATATTGCATTTCAATGAATAAATACAGACAATATATTTCAGATCTGATTCAATCTCTCTCCATTTTTTTGTTATCTTTAATCTATTTTTGTATGTGTTGTAGATGAAAAAAGAGGTTTTGGTGTGGTTTAATTCATTATGTCTGATGTTACGTTGACGTTTAAGTCCTGTGAGATGCCATTTCTCGGTTGCTAAGTTACGCAGAGAAAGCTAAGACCGCATCCTGATTTACTGCGGAATGTTCATAGCGGAAGGATGTGTACACTTGCCTTCTACAAAATTGCATCTCGTGAACTGGTCATTTCTTTTTATCCTGCATCTAGAATTGATTATGTTTTATTGCAAACAGTTGCGGCATGAATGGGTAATTGAATTCGTGGATAGGAGATTTAGTTTGTCAATGTTATCGGTCTTTCTGGCGATTATTTCAAGATTAGTGTACACATTATTAATAATTCTTTTCCATGATTTATTAAAGTTACCTGAATTGGACTCAGATTTCTTGATGGCGACAGTTCTTAGTTTTTATTTTTTGTCAGGTAAGGTAAAAACAAATTGTAAAGACCTGAAAAATGTAAATGTCGGCACATAATGAAGATGAAATTCTATGGCATTGTACACATATTGTGGGTGGGAATTCCTTTTAAAATAAAATATAACTTTGAAGCCAAGGTAATCAGGGTCTTCACAAGTTTCACAGTGTATCAGTACGTAAAGGTGTTTAATTTTAAGTCAGTTATTGATGCTTGTATTAGCTTTGAATGATTGTATGATTTTCCTTTGATGTCGAGCTTGAGATGATTGTCAATAACATGGATGTTGGCTGTTGTTTTAAATTGTTTTACAAAAGTGTAAATTTGTATATTTATTGATTAACATCATTCACATGCTTACTTGGTGTCAGAACATTATCCATGTGTATATTTAGTGTTTTGACACAACACATGTGAACACTTCTTTAAGTGATGGAACACTATATGCAAATGTATAGTGTCTAGAGTCTGTAAGTTTCTAATCATTATACTAGATGACTATGTTTAATGGCATAACCTGATTTGAGACATTGTTTCTTTTATACTTCTTAAGATTCTGTACTCTATGGTACTTCTTTAACCCTCTCCCTGCTGAATGAAACACATGTACTGCTCTTTAGGATATCTCTGGTTGCCTCCAGCAGTGAGAAGGTTAAAAACACATAACTGGTTTCACCCATGGGTGTAATATTTCCATGGTGACGTTGTTTTGGGTGGTGTGCATATGGGTGAAATATTCATGCAGCCATGTAAAACAACAAGTCAATCAAATGGGTCCGCCTATTGCAAGACATGCACAGACAGCATTAACATAGTGACCTGGACACTTTCCATATCTCGTTCCATTCAGTAATATTTATTTGCACTTGAATCTCACAGTAATGAGATTTTAATGTTGTACGTGCGGTTCAAACTAGCATTGAGCTTAAAGGTGCCGTCCCACTAAAAATTCATACGTTGTGTTTTCATTAGTACTGGCTTTCGTCTTAAAGAAGGTGAAAAACTATCATTGCAAAAAATAGTTAGGTGTCCTGTTTAAAGATCCTGACAGGATCAGACAGGATCCTGGCAGGACACTTTCACTTCAGTTGTCCTGCATGTTAAGTGTCATGTCCTAGCCTGGACACCTAACAGGACACCTAACTTACTTTGCTGTGTGTTTCACAAGACAATGTATGCAATATGTTCTCGAAAAATATTAGTGTAATATTCATAATTTATGTAATTGATATTAATGCATTGTTTCTTATGAAAAGTTATATCGGTTCTAAAGTAGGGAAGCAGTCTGCTATTGGATTCAAACCCAGACCACTGGTAGGCTACTAAATACATCTTTTATCGTGAATATCGAACATTTCTGTCCTTGTTCAATCACACCATAGTAATGTCCTCACATTGTTCTATTCATAGCCTGTTCAAGACGAATTAATCTATTATTACTTTTTCCACCAGCTCATTCTGGTCTCATTGATCTTTATTTCAAGACTTTACGACAATGATTACAAAATTAATATTTATTGAGCTATTTGCATTTGCATAAATGGATTTACTGATCGCGATCTTGGAATTGTTGGTCAAGTATTGTTATCACCCTAAAACTTTGTTATCTTGGTGAAACGCTTCATTGTGGTTGGTGAAATCTATGTCAGTGGGGGAAGTATCCATTAACAATTATGGCTAAAGTGTTGCAGGGTTTGATACGAATGAGAGATACGAGACTTTTTAACCCTAGCGTGTGGTGGATACGAGACCCTGTTAGAGAGGATATATGACATTATGTTGGTTCCACATCTTAGCGTGGGACTAAATATAGTGTGATGGTATGGCTGCTGATGTCACGACGTCACGTTCCGAGTGGTGACAACAACATTGGAGAAAACGCGGGAGAGAACGCGAAATACATTTCATTTCGCAGTAATCTCGTCAGCCGAAGACAAATTGTTATAGGACATGGTTATCTGTAGTAATCTGCCAGCCTGTCGTATTGCAAGCAAATCTACCAAGGTTTATGGAGCATCTGACAATTTGCTGCCCCTTACTTCAGCCAGATAGGTCTTGCTAGTCCTCAGAACAAAACTACGCTTTGTCAAAATCTGCGTGCCTTTAATGCTATTAAAGGAGCAATGTCCCATGCCATGTTGTCAGGTTTTGGAGATTTTACATCAATTTTGATTTTCACGATGACACTAAATTGATAAGGATTAGATGAAGTTTTATCAATGTTACTTTGTGTAATCTGTGTAAGATCATCATTATTATGATAAAAGTGGTTTAGGAAAAAAAGTGTGAAAATTTTATTAAAAACAGTTATGTGTACACATGTTTTCTTTCAAATTTGACATCAAGTCTTCAAAAGAATTAATGTACTGGTAATCTGTAATATAATTTTTACGTTAAATACGGTTATTCCAGATGGAACCTTCTGCAGTGTCCATACGCCAACGCTATAACGTTTAATGATGTCATCGGGGTATAGATTTCACACATGTATTAAGTTTCTGCTTACCCTTGACTTAAGTAATCACAGGTGACATGAAATTAACCCTCTTTCTGACAAGCTTATCCACCATATTCCCTTGCCATGAAAGTAAAAGCAATACTTTATTGAATGTTCAGAATACCTCTTGCGCGAAGTAGGCCATATGGACTTCTTATTATAGTAATATAGTTGTGAGGAAGACAGCATGGTTCTTTAAGACAAACAAATGCAATAACTCATATTGCGGATCGCTTGACTCACGTGAACTTGGGTGTACTGTGAAATGAAAACAAACACAGAACTGGTGTGTCTGGGATTGTTAGATAAAGATAGGAGTGTTCAATGGATAGTGTGACATTGCCTGGACAGGGTGTGATTGCACATGGATACAGTGTTTATGGATAGGGTAAGATCACACATGGATAAGGTGAGATCACAAATGGATAGGGTGAGGTCACACATGGATAGGGTGAGATAACACATGGAATGGGTGAGCTCACACATGGATAGGGTGACATCACAAATGGAATGGGTGACGTGGCCTGGATAGGGTGAGATCACACATGGATAGGGTGAGATCACACATGGATAGAGATCACACATGGATAGGGTGAGATCACACATGGATAGTGTGAGATCACACATGGATAGGGTGATATCACATGTGTAGGATGAGATCACACATGAATAGGGTGAGATCACACATGGAGTGGGTGACATGGCCTGGATAGGGCGAGATCACACATGGATAGGATGAAATCACACATGGATAGGATGAGATCACACATTGTGGGTGATATCACACATGGATAGTGTGAGATCACACATGGATAGGGTGATATCACATGTGTAGGATGAGATCACACATGAATAGGGTGAGATCACACATGGAGTGGGTGACATGGCCTGGATAGGGCGAGATCACACATGGATAGGATGAAATCACACATGGATAGGATGAGATCACACATTGTGGGTGATATCACACATGGATAGGGTGAGATCACTCATGGATAGGGTGAGATCACACATAGATACAATGTTTATGGATAGGGTGAGATCCATATTGCATGAGATATAATGACTAGCGAGACATATTCATTCTACGCCCAGATGAGTCGAAAATGTTAGTAACCAAAATAAAAACATTTCTTAATGATGTTAAGTTCTTTTTCAGGATGACTCATGCTTACAATACTGGAGTTATGTTAAGATTTTAACTTCACGATAGTTGTTAAACACTGATGAGAGCATCTGTAAAATGCATGTTTGGCTCGCAGTTGGACGTTTGTCATGTATGTTCATACCCAACATGAGCTATCCTTGTTGAGTCAGTCTGAGATCACATTGCTGAACTGTATAGTAATGGCATGCATGTCTCAAAAGGAAAAGTAGCTATTTTGGAGGATGAATTATAGTTATGTAAAGCAACAATTCTGTAAATATTATGAGATTCTGTGATCTCTCACTATCTCACTTATTTTCTATTTCCATTTTCTTTATCATTTTTCTTCCTTTTAAGTCTTTTCTCTCTCTCTATCTCTCTTTAATTCCTTCCTCCTCCCTCTCTCTCTCTCTCTCTCTCTCTCTCTCTCTCTCTCTCTCTCTCTCTCTCTCTCTCTCTCTCTCTCAACCCTCCCCCCCCCCACCCCAAACAAAAAAAGAAGAAAAGAAATACCCATCCCATCACCTTCGAGAATTGGTATTATAAAGGTGCATGCTCGGGGGAGGAATTATATGACATAACAGTCCTGGATATTGTAATATAATTATTTCAATGAATTATTCATATTCATTTGACGCCTTGTCTCTACAGAATAGTTATGATTGGATTAGCGTATATATATATATAGATGTTAGAGAGTATTTATATATAGATGTTAGAGAGTATTTATATATAGATGTTAGAGACACGACACCCAAGATGTTCCGACTTGACATTCATCTGTCACTCGGAGAAATGCAAAGCTCGGATGGGGACAAATGGATTGTCTACCAGGATCTTGATACAATGGGACTATTTACTGAATAATGTGCGTGTGTGAGTAGGCGGAAATTTTACTAGAAAAGACACGGAACTAACAAAGATCACGAATGAAACTAGATTAATTAACAGTGAAACAATATACTTCTTACTTTAATGTTGTCATTGTAAAACTTTATGACCAGTGTGTGTATGTAGTTTCACATTTTAAAGGTTTTGATTAATTGAGATTCATCTTTACTAGACATCTTTTTTATTATGTTGGTTAAATTTCTCTATTTTTAAGATTTCATTAATCATCATTCAGTTTTGGTTATTCAAGATTAGGTTACTATACATTTTTTTATCATGTGTTTGTTAAGCTTCTCTATATTTAGGTTTTCATTAATTGTGGCACAGTTTTTATTATCCAAGATTGTCAAATTACTGGACCACCCTAATAGATGGTACTTTCCTAATTGTATTGAGTTGTAGGAAAAGATAGATTGGATGTTAGATTAGACTTTGGATCAAACATTTCTCTAATCCCGGGGGATATCGAAATGTTCTTTTAATCCTGATAACGCTGTCTCAATGTATAACAAACAGCAACCGTATCAGGTTCTCAAAAGGATTAATTATCAAAAATAACATAACAACTTGCGATAGCTCCTCACACTTAGCTGCACCAAGATGGATTGGGTTCCGATTGAACGGCGAGGTTTTGCGTGAATCCAGTAGACTTATTTCATTAACCAGCCGCAGCTATACCTAAAACACACGAATCCTCCGATGTCGAACCGAGACCGATCACTAATCCATTACCCTGAAGAAAGATAAAATGGATCTTTACGAATCCATATTCCGTAAACTTGTTGTATACGCTGTTCTTTAGTTGGGTGGTCTTTCAACTTGCAAATTATACGTGAATCATATTTCTGGTTGTTAGTCCATAAAAGCTAAGCGAGTTTACGAGGCTTTAGGTATATGCAGAGGCTTCCACTACTTTAACCCTCTCCCTGCTAGATTAGGCACAGACAAAGCTCTTTAGGGCATCTCTGGTTGCCTCCAGCATGGAGAGGGTTAAGGATATGCCGTTTTTCCAGAATTAATCCTGCTATTAGCTGTTATGTTAGTAATCCATCGTGACCTTTGCACTGACTAGGTCAAGGGGGTCAGGCAACGGGATGACAATGGTTTGTTTATTTCCTGGTTATAAACCTGTCTTACCTACCAGGAAATACTGTTTTCCCTTTAAGAACATTAAATCCCGTCTTATCCTGTCTTTGTGACAAGCTATAAGATAGAAAACATTGGAATGTTGTATTTATAGACTTTTTTCCTGTTGATTGTGCACAATTGTTATGAATGTTTGTCTATTATAATGACACAATGAATGATTCAGTAACCAATTGTTCGATTGTTTGGATAAATTGAATAATGATTGGTTCGTTAAAGGAAAACAAAAGTTATTGTATTACTGACTGAAATAATGAATGAAAACATGAATATATGAATGAATTGATGAATTATTAATTGAGTTAATAACGATTGAATTTATGGGTAATTAATTGATTAGATGATTGATTTAATTACCTGGTAGTTAAAAGATAAAGGATAGAACAGCTGTTAAAGGCTACATGTACTTTATGCCCTTACATCTATTCACAAACCAGACTTTAATTAAAATATCTCAAGTCTTAAAAGTGCTAAGTTTTACTTGTATAATCCTAACAAGAATCGGCATCATTTTAGTATAACTTCTCCATTACTATGCAGAGATGTTATGTTATTTTCTAAAAAATAATTGTTATTTACAGAAATAATTAAACTCCACTTATTCTCTACATTATCCCCCATAATTTATTCGCGTCTATCAATCTGATTTATATTTTTCCACGGGAAAATTGCCGTGACATTTAATGCGAACAACGGAAAGAATTTTAATTCTTCCATGGGTTTGTTATCCTCATCCATTTATCTGATAAGTTCTTTGCATTCACCAGCCATAGCTTCTCTTTATGTTGTCGTTTGTATATGCACTTGATCTTCCATGCACACACACACACGACCTCTGAAGTCTAACAGAGCCTGGGAGGATTGGAGGCTATTCTTTTCAAGGAAGTACACCGTATTTGTGTTGTGTGTCATGCCTCCTCACTAGCTTACAGTTCCCTCTCTCTCCCCCTCCTCTCCCCCTCCTCTCCCCCCTCTCTCACCACAGCGTACACATGAGTAGGTTTCCCATGCCACGAACATTTCTACCTCGCTGCTCGAAGAGTTCGGACAGAGATGCGGGATCCCAGCGTGTGATTATCTCATAGACTCTTGCTCATAATCGCATGTACGTATGATAAGTAACGCGAGTCGGTTTCACTGCCGGCAAATTGGCCACATCACCTGAAGCTTGCTGGAGTCAGTTCGCGGGACGTTTCGTGGGAGACGGTTGTGGCCACTTGGATCGTATTTGGGAGCAGATAGCTGGATGCGAATGCAGTGTTGATGGAGGGAAGAAAAAAAACAGACAGACAGGAATCTTGATTGATGTATTTCAACAAGTTGTTTTTTGAGAAATTGGATTTTTATGATGAACGTTCCGGAACGGCCCATATTTCGAGAAATCTTCAAGAATGTTAAAGAAATGTGTAGTGTTTTAATGTTGAGAGAATAGGCTCATATGTTGGTTTTTTCTTTTCTTTATGAGGTTCATTTGACTGGGATGACATCAAACAGAAGTGTTGTTGTTTTAGCGAGAGTTGCCTCAACATGTTGATTCAATCACGGCAGTGTCTTCATTAGATTCAACTGACTTTGGACAGAACTATGGCAGCTAGAACAATCTGAAACAGAACAGTTTCTGACAGAACTATCACGGTAAATTTACTGTGAATAGATACCCTATGAACCTATTTGAACCTATCTAAAAAAAAACCACCCAAAACAAACACAGTCATTTCTGTGTCCGGGATATTCCTCTGTTTACAAGAACACGGATCTGTATATCTTTCTTTTTTTATTACCAGAGGTCTGTTGAAATGTGTTGTAAGGTGTATCGGAGCCTGTATAATTGCATTAGCTCAGTGGGTGTTTGACTTTCCCTGCTCTAACATAACGGTTTGTCTACACCGATTGGGAGGAATGGGTTATGTAAACTCGTACACTCACCCACCGCTGTATGGAGACTGTGCGTGTATAACGTTTACCTACAACTGCACTGTGAATGTATATCGTTTACCTACAACTGCACTGTGAATGTATAACGTTTACCTACAACTGCACTCAGTGTCTTCAACCTGGTCGCCCTGCGAGCAAATCTCGACAGTCTCGCTAACAAATCTCGACAGGCGGAACTATTAACACCATTTTTTTCCCTGGTCCTAATAACCCCTAGAAGCTGGACTCTCTACAGCCACCACAACAGCTGTGGTGAATATACTGGCGATGACTCCACGAGATATACATGTTTATACAATGGCATCTCTCACAGCCATGCCATAGTGCCAACACTTTATCAGAACCCTTTACAAACATTCAAAGACTACTCTGGCATATGAGGGAATTCTCGAATATCACCAGGATTTTTTAAGCCGATAAGTGTAAAATGTGTGAACGTATTGAAATTCTAAATCGGGGAATTACAATATTGTAGTGATATGTATAAAAACGGATGATCGTAATCTTGCCTTATATGGGCATGGAAGGCAAATCGTGACGAAAATAATCAATACTTCATAGGGACAATTGATTATATCTACCAGCTTACAAGAGTCTGTTGGCCGTTGTGTGACGACATACTGGAGTTGTCTCTCGTCTCGTCTCGGAGTTGTCACACCCCTTTTTCTTGCAGTACGTCTTTAAATAGACATGTTGATGTCCGAGTTCATTCATGAGGATTATGTCTACGATGTCGATTGTGGGAGTCCTTAATTAACAGTTTATCTCCTGGATTATTCACGATAGCGTCACTGTATGGCATCTTTGCTTGTCCGCAGAAGGAGCAACGTTAAAGATCGAGGATCAAACCCAAAGATCCTTCAAAAGAACTAATTCATTTTGTAAAAGATCACTGCCTTTTTTTACCCTGAAATAATAAATCAACACATCAGGAAGTCAGGATAAGATTTTTTTATGAATTGCAAAATTATTGTGATATTTATTCACACGTAGAACCAGTTATATGTTGAGTGCTTCAAGCTTGAACAGTCCTCTTATCGTGTAGAAACCACACGCATATCTCGCAGACTTTTACTGGACTGAAAACGTTTCATTGGACTGCACAGCTGCGGTTTAGATTCAGCAAGATGAAACGACCGAAAATGTAAGTAGCCATCCACGTTATGACAGCACCACCTGTTCTTATGTATCTACATTACATTTATGGATATCTAGATTGCCGTAAATACATGCATTATTGAGCATCCTATTCATATTTCAGTATTTTGGGTGTACAGAAAATGTGAGATTATTTGGTTGTGTAAATGCACATTGCATACATAAGTGCTGGTCCATTTATTATTTATTTTTATTTAGATTTAATTTAATTAATTATATAATGTATATATATATATTTTTTTAAACTTGTTTTTCCTTTCTTTCCTTCTTTCTATTTTTGAATTAGGTGTTAGAATCACTTTCAAGGTTCTTTCACTTATTTCTGAGTTACCAGTTGCTTCTGCAACTCTTTCAAGGCGATTACTTTCTTGATATTTTTGACGTACAGGTCATTTGTAGATAAGTAATGTTCAAGTATTTAAAGAGTGCTGATGCTTGTTGCTCACCATGTCTTCACCTTCTGGTTTTCACCGTCTTTACCTTCTCAGCTGGCGGTACTGAACCACGGCACCACTGAACCATGGTACACCACAACCTATCACTGATAAGAATTCACAGCTCTTTTCCTTTCCTAGTCCAATCAAACATTTCACGAATATTCACACCACCCCTACACATCAATCTCCTTGTTTTGACTTTTCGAATAGATAAAATAGAATGCTAATCTCGCAATGGCTGGAGTTATTGTGTAAACATGATCACTAATACATCCTAATACACATAAATACGTGAACTTTAAGCTTTAAAGACGAGAGTATCGACTGTGGAAATGGATGAACCAGTCAAGTAAACATTTGTTGATATTTTAAACATTGTGCATTTATTATAGATTTAGCTTCGAGGCCTGAGCCAATCTGAGATCTTGTGTAAATAATAATTGGTTAAAGCTCATGCATTGGAAAACGTGTGTGTGTATGTATGTATGTATGTGTGTGTGTGTGTGTGTGTGTGTGTGTGTGGTGTGTATGTGTGTGATCATATCTATCACTCCCATGAGTGTTCTGTGTATATACATTGATATCTTTGTGAGTATTATGAACCATATGTCTTCATATGTCTTCATTCGATGCGATAGCATTGAATGACTGTTGAAAACAATGTATAATCTCCTCAATTTCAGCATTATCTGTGTGTGTATATATCGCCTATCCTCGTGGGTCAGTGAGTACATCTAAGTATCTTTGTATATCATGGCATTACAATATATCACGGTATGTTCAGATATATATCTTGGTCTGGCAGTATAAATAAATGTTGTGGCGTTTCTTGGTATTACTATTTTGGTATCTTCAGGTATGTTGTCTTGGATCTCTGTCATCTTTCTAAATATCTTGGTATTTTTTTAATATCTTTGTAAATCCATTCGTATTGCTATGTATCTTGGTATTATCTTTTCACAATGACTTTATGGTATGAAGCATGATGTATTTTTGAAGATTAATTCCTTTAATCTTTTTTAATTTGCAATGTAGAAATATTCATATATTCCAAGTGTTTACATTCAAGAAGAACCTCAGGGTGTTGAACAATTCAGACTGTTGTTTAATATTCTTTTCGGGAATATAGGGAGTGTCTTATTATTAAAGTCTTTGTTTCAAAGGATTAAAACGGACAAACATTTTACATGAAAACATTAAATTCTGAAAAAATGGGATGGGACCCATTCTATTCAAACTTGAGTAATCCTCCCAAGTTTTAATTCATGGAATGCATATGTTTCCCTGTACCTTTGGTTTGAAAAACAATAACAGTTTAGATCGGTGTCCAGATAAACTGTATAGGATTGCGGCTGACTTTAGACAACATTGTGAAAAACGCATGAGGCAGTTGCTTTACAAATAAACATTTTGATAAATTCACAAGGGCTTGGTTGTAATAGTGAATCTGATACCGGTGTTGGAACAATCGGTTCATTCATGTGATGAAATCAAACGGCAATGTATAAAGGCAAGATTGTTTGTTGTTTGAAATTCACTGCTGATTTTAGTCTGGGCTACTACTTCTCTTGTGTAATAGTTTGCTTTCTGAACATTAACAAGATTTATAACAATATTTTCTCCCGACTGACAGTTGATTGAGAACAATACGGATACGGATGTAGAGTGTTATCGACATGTGGTCCTAATATGACTGATATATGGCAGGTGGTAGAGTTATTCCCCTTGCACAAACTTGTGTCGTTGAGCGGTTTGTTTCGGAAATGCCACAGAATTTCCCAATGTCGGTTTCCTTGCTTTGAATGAGTCGTGGAAGTGATTTCCCATTCTGCATCTTGCACGTCTGTGGATTACGGAATATCCGCAACATCCCGGACAGGTTTGTGTTTGAGTGCGTAATCTCCAGGGAGTTGAAGAAGTCATTGTTTTTTGGCGTGTGTGGTTCAGAGCATGTGTGGTGCAGGTTGTGCTGTGTTAGATCTCACCAACAGATGCATCTGGCATACACGTAATATACATAACAATGCGCACAAAATTGTATTGAATGTATTCTACCAAGAGATTTGATAATGTATTTGTTCTTTGTGTGTTGTATAGTAACATTTGCAACACGTATGCAGTTTTGTTACATTTAACATCTGATGTGCTGGTGGTACGAATATGACTTTACTTCAGTCTTAACTTTATATGCATTGTGAAATTGGAAATGTTTATGCAAGTATTACTTTTATGTCTGGCTTTGTTGATACATACCTTTGCAGGGAGAATGTAAAACAAATATAAAGGATCAAATGTACAAGTCATTTATAGTTTTGAACCATTTTTTGTTCACTTAACAAAAGTCAAAATGTTTGGAATGTATTTTTAAAATATCAGCTGGAGTTGTATTTGTACTATCTTTGTCAAATGTTTTTATTCCTATGAATTTTGGTTGTCCTGGTTAATTGTATCTCTTGGAAGTTCCAATGATAGATTTTTGTTCATTGTGCATTATTCATATCCACTTGCTCACCTGCATATGAAATACCAATATACTTATTCCCATTACCTTTAACCCTCTCCATGCTGGAGGCAACCATAGATACGCTAAAGAGTTGTGTCTAACCCAGCAGGGAGAGGGTTAAATGCAACAAAATCAGAACCTGACATCTTTGTCATTTTCGAAGTCAATAAATGATAATATCTGCTTGATTGTAGACTTGACATATGTAAACATAGCTTCCAGCTATGCTGCGACCTCATTAAAACTCTGTATGACCTATAACGAGGTTAATTAGTAATTACGTAACGAGCTGGAATGTTCCTGGCCTGGACTTGACAGGGTGTCCAGGAAACCAGGAAGCGAGCAGATACCAGCTCATTCCCGCATCCCTTGACCCACGTCCCATGACAGAGTTACGGTGTACGCAGATACGGGACAAACAAACTTCTCTTCACGTTTCTTCATGTTCCAGCCAAATGAAGTATGGAAGACAGAGTCCAGTTTGTGGATTAATCGCCCAACGGTCTGTAGATTACTTGTTATAGTTTATGGCTAATTAGCTGGTTAGAGTTTTCGTTTGAAGTGTAGATTGAGGTATCGGTAAACTGTACTGTGCTGAGATTGTTTGGGGGTCATGGGAAGTACGAGGTGTATGTGGGCTAGTTACGATGGCGCCCGACGTGGGGTTCACAAATCCAGGAATATGTAACTGGGGTATTTACTAGACATAAGGTCTGCAGTGTTATATTATATTTTGTAGATATCTAATGCTCTTACAGTCTGAGAGTAATTATTTGATTGTTTAACCCCAACTCTGCTGGAGACATAGAGAGCAGTAATTGATCAATCTAGCTGGTAGAGGGTTAATTAACCTTTTTCTTCTGCCAGATAATGGGAAATGCCATGTAGAAAAATGATATCTGATAATCCTTTTGTATATTATTGTCTAGTCTGTAGTGATGTACCGGGTATTGATAATTTTATGAGCCCAATATACACTGAAGATACTCATATTCTTACCCCTTCAATACTACAACTCATTTGTATTTCTAGGCCACTTTGGAACAACCTCCTTGTGAAAATGAAATATTAATCCTTGCCATTTATTGTCAGAAATAATAATGAATAATTTATACTTTCTATAAGTGTTTCTCACTCTTCAGGTAAATTCTATCTTGTCAGTGTCTCCAAATATGCACATTATCATCAATTATATTCTTTCATATCGATGCCTTCCGTGTTGTCATCACTGTTTCTAGAGATGTTAATGCCATTGTACAAACTGTGGAGAGCGATAAATATTGTATTAGCAGCATTATCCAATACCAATCATGAGAGTCGGCCATTGCTCGTTGGTGTGGTCAGGAGCGGGTAACTCTGATTGATTGCTGGTGGAAAGGTTAGCCAATTGTTGATTGATTGGCTGTATATCTACGCTAATCTACTTATAACTGGAGATGTCGCTGAATGATTTGCTGGACGTATCGTTCATGAGGATAAACTCATAATCATTAGCGTACCAGTGGGAGGACGGGCTTATTTAATAGTAATGACCTGGTGTTAATACTATATTAGTAAGTCTTGTACTTTGATCACATACGTACCAAATTTGACCGTAATGTGACATTGTGAGTTGCAGGGTTATTCTGATGAGGATTTCTTGTTTATTGTCCACAAACGCATTCAGAATGTCAGGGCATAAGTTATAATTTTTTGGAAGGACTGTTTTCTATACTCGTGAAATTTTGGATGTTTGCCTTTAAAAGGACTCCAGGGATTCATACTGAGTGGAGCCTCGTCATTGCATTTGGAAATATTGGTTTTGTCATAATACACAACTGAGCAGAAATTGAGGTTAGTTCTGGTTTGATGGTTGTACAGAGAGGTCAGTGGGCTTTTTATTTTTTATTTTATTTTTATTTATTTTTTAAAAACATTTATTCCAGCAGACAAAACTAAACATAGAAATAGTACATGAATACGGTTGGGAATAATTTGAAAACTGTCAAATATTTGCCGTGGTGCAATAACTTAATTATTTTTTTTAAGTGTAAAGGAGACTTGTAGTTAGTTATTCCTGAGAGAGAAGGAAGTAGTATGATGTTTGTGTGTGTGTATGTTTGTGTGTGTGTGTGTGAGAGAGAGAGAGAGAGAGAGAGAGAGAGAGAGAGAGAGAGAAAAAGAAATATTTTAAAAGAAATAAAAACAAGAGAAAAAGATAGTACCAATTTGATACAGAGGGAGAGAGGGGATGGAGAGAGGATGCATTATGTGAAAGAAAAAATCTGAGTTTGTAATGGATGCATAAGTTGAGAAAATCAGGATACGATGGAGGTATGAAGTGAAAGAAAAGAAAAAGCTCCTGGAGGTATACATCATGAATGAAGGAAGGAATGTGCAGCACAGAGAGGATCTGCTTCATTGATTGGATCTTATTAAATTATAAATTAACAACGCCACAAACAAAA
This sequence comes from Lepetodrilus gordensis, assembly GCA_034780695.1. Lineage (NCBI taxonomy): Eukaryota > Metazoa > Mollusca > Gastropoda > Lepetellida > Lepetodrilidae > Lepetodrilus > Lepetodrilus gordensis. The sequence continues at coordinate 18,518 of JAVCKX010121767.1, forward strand.
CAAAAAGGTATCTAAACCTGCATGTGGAGGCTGTCTGGAAGTCTGGCTAGTTGATGGAGGTCGTCCAGACTACGAGTGGATCCTTTCAGTTCAGTAGAACCTGTATTCCCCTGTAATTAAGCGATATTCTTTGTCATAAAGCATTCCCTTTGCCCAATAACTTAGAATTTCTTGTCAGTTTATCATAGGCGACTGGCTGCCACGTGGCTGGGTTATTGGAGGTTATTGATGTGGCAATGAAAGCATGGTTACTTGTCAGGAGTTGAAACTGGCTTGATGGAGTAGCCTGACCTTGATATGACCTTGGATGGCCACATGGCTTTGACTAATTGCAGACTATGAGTATTTTAGCATTTTTGAGATATTTAGAAATATTTGTGATATAATGTTGATGGTAATTATGAAACTTTGTTTATATTTTAATGATACATTATGAAACTTTATTAATATTTTGATGTAATATACTGGTTTTCTTTAGGATGATGAAGTTTATTGATATTTACAACAGCATTCTAAATTAATTGCTTAACTTATAAATTATATTTTTTTACTGTATCCAGTTCATTTATGAAATAATTTTTTTTTTTTTTCTTATTAATATATTCTTATTTTCTAATTAACTGCAGGAAATTGATTGAATTTGACTACAATTATGCTATTTTTCAACTAGCTTGAAAACATGGTAATTACATTTAAAAAAATGGACTGATTATCAGATAATATTATTTTTAATCAAATTTATGATTTATTCTGTTGATGACTCAGTACCATAACTATTCTTTTAAGGATTAAATATTTCATGAAATATTTCATGAAACGAAACTGCGGTTTGTTTTCCAATTCTGACGTACAATTTCCATTTACTAATGACAAGTAACAGACTTAATAGCCAATTGTGGTTAGGAATATTGGATATTTGAATCGAGGTGGCCTGTACCCCCGGTAGTTGGTTTATTGAACTGAATTAAACTGAATAATTATACAGACTTCACACACACACACCATGGCTGTTTTATGTCAGGAACTTGCTGGTTTTCTCCTTGGTTTGTTGCAGAAGGCAGGGCTATGTTATGCTAATATTTCTGGAATAATATTACTGGGATATTTTGCTGCTTTTATTTTCCTGGGGAAAAGCAACAAAAAACCTGTATGTGGAGATTAATAGTTTGTTTTACACGTAAATTTAGCTACCATTAAATTTTATCTGGAGTTATGTTGATGGGGAGTCTGGAGGTGGAGATATTGGAATGCTTTGGTGATAAGTAATTTTTTTGGGTTTCTCACGAAATGTTGCAGGTTTTTCCTGGTTAAAATAACAGTGAGGTCGTCGATTGAACATGGCTGACATGTTTTAAACATGATGATCTTTAGATAGTTTAGGTATGCATAAATATTAAATTTAAATGTTAAAAAAACAACACTAATAATTAATTTTTGTTGTTTTGTTTCCTTGAAATCATTCTCTCATTCACTGATGTCAATGTTCGCGAAAGTTACATTTCTGAATCGATATTTATAAGATGCACTGTCTGTAGAGTGACAATGCAGTTATCGTCCTTGGTCTGTCAGTACCAGCCAGTGCTTGCAGGTTTACTGCAACATTCAGTGCTACAAATGTTGTGGGATTCCTCCTGCTCTAAACTGACAAGTTGTGATACTAGTGAAAGAATATAGAAAGCGACCTTAAACCCAATTAAAAAAATACATATTAGAGAATTCATGAGAATGTAATGTTTACAGTATTTTCTCCAGAACCTAAAAGACATCATCGCATATGGGTGAACGATTTATTCTGCGACGTTAAGAAATAAATCACACACTCACTCACTATATAGTTATCTTTGACCATTCATCGCAATCTTCAATGTAACAATCACCAAGAATTGAAGATGCTGTTGTCATTCAACCTCTGACCTATATGTATGTCCATTACTTATCTCATGATTCTCATACAATGACTTCTATTTGCGAGATGTATGATTGCAGAGTTTTCCTCAGAAACAGCTGTCAGATGGAATTAATCGATGCCAGGTTGTGGACATCACTAAACACTAGGTGAATGCCTACAGATTGAGGTGGTTAACGTGTAATTGATTAGGTTTATCCGGCACTTCTTCCACTGTGGCTTCCCAGAGAATGGATAACTTCCTGTTTGCATAATGGCCGCCGTAGAGACATCAGATGCAGATGACATTATTTCGGAATACGACGAAAAGGCCACGATTTTAATGGGTTTTTTTGTGTTTGAAATATGGTGTTATGTCTAATGTTTGCAGTCGCTGACTGTGTTTTGTTATGTGAAGGTGATAAGAAATGGGATTATGTAATATAGCATCGATAAGCTACGTGCTAAATGTCACCATTTGTATGACAGATGTGATTGTCTACCTTTAAATGTCAGTGTCATTTCAAGTCGTTATTATATTTGCTTTTAATGTGTAATTTGATTGGACCATCGCAAACGAAAAGGAAATGTTAGATGATGCTAGGGAGTGTGAGAGTAATCTTATTGTTCAATTTGGTGCTAAAATCTCTGACTTTTGTCAGACTTCTTCCAACCTTTAGTTGACCTTCATATGACCTTCATCTCAGTTTCTGAAGTGCCAATCTACTGGCGGGCTTCTCACATTCTAAACCAGTACCACACACAAAGGACCAGATATATTCCTAATGTCATATGTTGACTTAATTTAATCAGCAGGTGACAATTTCTCACAAAGATTGTTATTTTCATAACCTGTGTCGTTGAATTATCTCTGGTTAGGTCAATGTCAACTTTTGGGTTAATTCCTGGTGTTTGTCAAGATTTCGTAAAGCAGGTAAGACAAATGGGAGCATAGATGCAGGATTTGCAATATTTATACTTATTTCCACGTATTCAAAATCCGAGATAAAAACATATACTAATGTAAAATATTGAAAACTGGTGGGACATATACTTGTGTAGACAAATCAAATGCACATACTTGCAGGTAAAAATACATTTGACCATGCAATATGTCAACAAAGTATGAGTGTAATGTTAAGTTCGAGGATATATAAATTTTTCTGCCATGTAAAACAATAACTCACTCACTATTAATATTTAATAATTGTTATTTTAATATTTTAAATATTTATTAATATAGTCACATGATGTAATAGAGAAAACTAAGAAGCCATTGATGCCTGTATCTGTTATGAGCTAAGTGAAAAGTATGTTAAACATGTTTGGATATTCAACAATTGTGTAAAAAATGTGGCGTGAATTCCTTTGAAAGTTGTCAGTTTGCTTTCTGATACATTGCTACAATGGAGGTGCGGTTAGGTAAACACATTGCCCTGATATCTGTACCCATTAATCACAATGAAAGGTCTTGATTAGATTAGTGGGCCATTGTGAATTACAGACCAGATAGGTGCCACACACAGTCGCAGAGTCACAGGGCAGGCATGCACACATACGTGTGGGCAAGCGCACACACACACACACACACACACACACACACACACACACACACACACACACACACACACACACACACACACAC
>JAVCKX010121768.1:0-11250 GCA_034780695.1 Lepetodrilus gordensis
TCTCTCTCTCTCTCTCTCTCTCTCTCTCTCTCTCTCTCTCTCTCTCTCTCTCTCTCTCTCTCTCTCTCTTTCTCGTCGCTCTCTCCACTCTCTCCCTCTTTTTCTCTGAATGTGTGTGTGTGTGCGCGCGCGCTTGCATGCATTATTGCTGATTGTATAGATCCCTGATAAATGCCATCGCTCTCATATACTAGAACAATGCATAATTCCAATTGGATACATAGTATACGGACATCGTGAGAATCGATGTTGGACATAGGAGCTTCATTTAATTGCTCCGTCCTTTACTCATGCGCAACTCTGAGACGCGTGTCCCTGTAGTGTCCATCTCGTGTGGAACGTTGTGCGCAAGAACCGGAACAAGCTCCGGAAGTGGCCGGTTAATCGGGTTAAATTAACTGGACAATATAACAAGCCTTAAAGTAGTTTCTCACAGCGTGCACAAATGCATGTCACATGTTTCTCATCTGACAAATGCATGGCACACGGTTTTGATAATCCAGATAACGACTGGAACAATAAAAACGACGGTCACTAGCATCCGTTACAATATAGATGTATGTTTGTTTGAGTGTTTGTTTATGTGGGTGTGTGTGTGTATGTGTGTGTATGTATGTATGTGTGTGTGTGTGCGCGCGCGCGTACACGTGTACCTATGTTCGCGTGCAGGGGACGGTTATTCGAAGCCTAGTTAAGTCTTAACGATCCATTCAAGTAGCTGCAGCCATAGGGTATAGTACAAGGTTAAGCTAACCGGGCTTTGAACAACCGCCCCTGGCGCATATATATCACATGTCTGTTTGTGCATAAGAGTATATTTATTCAAGTAGATATTCAATAAGACTAAAATAACCCTATTTATGACATATTAGAATTTCGTGAACGATCAATATACAATTGTAATGAATTGTCTAAGTATGTATGCCGAGATCTATATCGAAGAACTCTAATTCTATTATAATGATAGCGGTACGTAATGAACGAAGTCACCATCATAGGCAACATATATAGTTATGCAATAACGTACTGGCACCCATAACATGAATATTGAATAAAGCAAATAGCGACATGCAATGAATTATAATAAAAATAATACGCAATTTTCAAATACTAGTATATTGTATAGTGCTGATGGAATATAGCAATTATTTTAATGCAATCTGTCATGATAAATACAATATATAATCATAAAAAAATATGTTTTAATATATATTTCAAATGCCTAACTTTATAGACAATACTTTTATATTATGTGTAATAGTCTTAATTAAATATATGATAACGAAATGTCACTGTGTATGAACATATCCGAAATCATTTACCTTAAATTATAGATATTAATTTCATATAATTGTTATATTTCTATTTACGTGGCATTAATTATGCGACCTTTTCTAGACGGAGTCTTATTTCAATTTTAATAGCCAGATATAGCAATAACCAGTCGTAAAAATTATTAATGCCACGAACGGTATTTAGCTTCCGAGCAATTACAACGTAGTTCAGAACGTCTCGTGTACGTCTCGTGTCCATCATGACGTATGTTGATATCGGTGTTAGGAAAGTATCATCCAAATTGTGATGCTGTAGTTATATATTTAGTTATAAAATGAATGCATGGTATGCTGATAACGTTATATGATATGCTAGGATATGTGTAGCTTTCAAAATGAATCCCCTTATCACAACCACAAATACCACCACGACGACGACAAGAACTATCATCACTATTACGTTGTTAGGAAAGTATTATCCAAATTGTGATGCTGTAGTTATATTTATATTTATAAAGTTAATGCATGGTGTGCTGGTGATGTTATATGATGTGCTAGGATATGTGTAGCTTTCAACATGAATCCCCTTATCACAACAACATTCCACCACCACCACCACCACAGTAGTAACCACCAACATCACCACATCCACACCACAATCACCACCACCACGACAACAACTAGCATCACTACCAGAGTGCCCTAACCACCACGAAAACCACCACCAGCACAACCACCATGCACCACCACCACTATCACCACTACCATCACCACCACAACCACCAAGCAAATTGGCAGGTTTCCTATATCCATTGACTGTGTAATCAACACATTAACACGAATACTGGGTACATCTTGATTATAATTCTTATCACAGAGTGAGTTTAACAATCACATCTTCAACGTTGAAACGAGCGTATTTATCGCCAATCAAGCAGTATTTCAGTGCGGATAAGAGAGTCGGGTGATAGCTGACATTCGACAACCGCAGATTGATCTTCCACACCTCGGGCGGGAACGTGCATCTTAATGTTCACTTGAAATTCAATTACAGACGTATACAGTAGACTCAGACCCAGTCGTTGACCTTCTTTACAAAACCCCCACAGAGGAAACGACGGCGATGTCTATAAAAAGACCAAGGTGAAGTCAAACTTGCTTTCAAATACGAAACTATGGACGTATTGTATATTCTTCCGCATAGAAATTCGACCAATTCCGAATGATGTCAAACACGACTATTTTCCGGTACACTTGCTGAACATGAAATTGAAGCAATAATTGCTGCGTCATTTCTTCAAAGGTTAACAGTCACTGAGCCCTGTCAAGAACATTTGAAGTCTCGCTGAAGTCTCGCTGGCAATCTAGAGATGAGACTCTCCGACGACTATTTATTAAAATGAAATAATGACGCGTGTTTCGAAAAATAATTATCTTGGAAAACATAATGTTTGCATCTCATATATTCATCGTTCATCGGACATTAAACTAATATTAGTTGGTGACATTTATATAAGTAATTATTATAAAAAGAACTATTCGTATAGTATAGTTAATGTTTACGGGAGTTGAGAATAAATGAGGGAAGGCTAAAATATAACCAGTCTGTGTTGTTGAGTGTCCAGTATAAATGTCAGATCCTAAATGAAGAACATCCTATTAGAATTAAATCGTAGAGAACTTGATCTATCCTGAAATATTTCACTTACTAGCTAGATAAGTCTGTCGTCTGTCGCTGGCGATCGACTTTGCTAGACTGGACGCCTGTCTTATATGTTCTTTTAAAGCGTAAACGAGACGGAGAACCAGTCTATTACACGTGGGCTGACGTACGTTTTCAATGCATCGTTGGATAGATATATTTTACAGAAAGAATAACTATTGTTATTGGATATTTTCAAATGCGTTGAGAACTATACGAACATTGGTCCAACACCAAATAGAGTGATTTCATAGTATGGCAATGAAAAGTATCCAATCAAGAACTATACAAATGTTTCGTTTCCTATCTGATGAGGATTAATATAAAAAAGCATGGTATGTTTACAGCATATGTTTACAGTTTGTTGTCGAATGTTGACATTTCTTTAAAAAATCCATACGTAATACTAATACGTTCCAAAAACTGGTTAGTAGCATGTTGAGAGATCCAATAAAATACATGACCACTCATTAGAAAAATGTAAAATACATTAAGAAAAAAATAAATAATTCGGATCCAATCAAAATACTCTGAGAAATAATATAATAGTAATTGTCATTGAGAGTGGCACGTTAACATATCACAGAACACTGGAGAGATTTTCATATTGTAAGGGCATCTTGACCTGGATAATAATAACCCCCACTTCCGGCTAGTAATAGCGGAGAGAACCTCACCGGAAATGTGGCATTTGCACATCCGGAATAGGTTCGGATCAGGAAATTTCCATTTATACAGCTCTTCGTAGGTAAATGGTCCAGCCGATTTCGAATGTGTGACTTCGTTAATTCGAAGTGGTAAGCAGCTACAAAGAGCTCCTACACTCGGGGGTGTCAAACGCTCTCCTCGCATCGAACGTAATCAGGTTGTCTTATCCTATTGACTACTTTCGCTACCAGAGGGCGTTGACCACTTCTTCCGGTACTAATTAACCATCTCACAGGGGATTTCAGCTAGATCACATGAACGGACTATGAGTAATGTACTATTCGAAAACATTAGATAAATGGGAAGCATCATTCATAATGTGATATACAGCAAGATATACATATTTAGATATCACCATTTACAGCTAAGGACAAAATCACAAATGACATTTTACCAGTGAGTTTAAATACAGCCTTTACTTGACTTTCACCATAGGTACTATATTCCTTCAGATAAATTATATTCAGTTTAATTGCACGTACATACGTAGTGCACATTTTGTCTAAAAACAATCCCGTTATGTATTGCTAGTTTACTACCATTTTACAATAATTTTGAATGATTTACACTATTGATACTGTTATACAATTTTACAACGGTTGTGAACTATTTACACCAGATATGTATTGATAATTTTATAACATTTCACAAGAATTGTGGATGACTTCAACCTGTTATTTATTGATAATTTTATAACGCTATATAGAAGCATTGTGAATTATTTATCACACGCGGAAATGCCCATGACAGTTTCAGGCTCACGTTTCACGAACGTTTCGTATCTGTAGTCCGGATTTGATATCGAGGTCTACGTCACTTACTACTATAGATAAAGCATGGCGAATGGCCTGACTTATGGCGGGGTCTACAGTTCGACCCTTTCGTGAAGCGCACGCCCTAAGCCCTGTGTACACTGGCAACATTTCTCCAACATTTTCCCAACATTTTCTCCAACACCTGATTTTAGACACTGCGTACACTACAGCAACATTTCCCCAACATTTTGACAACAATGGGCATGAAATGCATTGACACCCTTATTTCGTGGATTATCTCGGTAAATACTTCATAGAAATGTGAAGAAGAGCATCAGCACGTGCAAATTGAACCTTTTTGCTCATTCCTTCTTTCGAACGTCGCCCTTCTGCATCAAATAATACTTACTCACAATAGTTGGTGATCGTTATATAAACAGATTTTATATTACTGGTGCAATGTTTTTATTATTTTAATTTTGGTTAGGGCAAATAAAATAAGAAAATAATTTTTTGTTTTTGTTTTGTTTTTAATTCTATGAAGTATTTACCGAGATAATCTACGAAATAGTGGTGTCAATGCATTGCTACCATTTTGTCCATTAAATCACATGACCTCAAATTGATCACATGATGTCACTAAATGTTGGAGAAATGTTGTAAAAATGTTGTACACACTATGCAACATTTTCCCAACATTCTTCCAACATAAATAACTCTCCAATTATTTTTACAGTCCGACCCTTTCGTGAAGCGCAGACCAATTTACAGTGCAATATCTAGTGAAGACACTGCCTATTTGGATTACTGAGATTAAATTCATTAATAATATCCCAGAGTTTCATCAACAGACTGGTTATGATTCACATTAACATTTACCTTTCGGTTCATTTGCTGACAAAAGCAAGACGGAAAATTAGGTTCACGTAAAGTGCTATTTGACTGATAATTTTGCTATTTGACTGGTATTGTTGCAAATTATTTATTTTGACAATTCCGATAATTCGAAGTTAGATAGTAAACAGTCCTGGTATAAAGCAATTTGTGTTAAATATTTATCGTATGGAAGATTAAAAAAATATATATATGATATTGGTGTGTTGGTATTGAGGCTAATATACCGAATGATACTCGAAGTAAGAGGAACCATCTATGATATTACACAAATGTGTAAATATGTGCGTTGGCTAATACACAATTGCACTATTCACCGACTAATGTCAGATTTCGTTGAGCATCATAATTATTTTCTACATGACTGACAGTAACTAGAGATGTAACATGTGCTAACATAGAAAAGTGGACATATTTTCCGACATAAAATTACATCCGTGGAATTATTTTTATATAAAAAATTACATTTCCTTCAAACATTCTTCATTCTTCATTATATTACATACATATTTTAAATTTACTTTTAATAGAAGGAAATATTTAGTATGGGCGTGTTAACAGATATTCGCGCAATTAAACTAGTCCACCACAACACATTTAAGATTATAACATTCTTCATATCCTATTCGGTTTGGTTTTCGAGATGCCAAAATATGTAAGTAATATTCAGATTGTATTCAAAATACACTCGGAACACTAAAGTTAAGTACAGTCTTTATTGTAATCATACTGCAGTGCATTCTCCAAATATTACCGTGCCCCGGGATTACGAAGCTGTTCTGAGTACGATGTAATTCTCAACTCAGAGTTTTGTTCATAAAACGTCATGTATATGTTTTTATCTTGAGTATGAAATCGTCCTCAGAAAGTTTCGTAATCTCGGGACCAAGCACGGTGCTATAGCTTCAGTGTTTCCACAGTTCCACAAGTGGTAGGAAAGTAATACTATTACCAGAATGCCCGAGGGTCGTGATTTTAATTTACACCCTGACATGAATCGGTGGAGGTCAGACCCCGGCCCGTCACATCTGCAGGGCTCAAGTGTCGACGTTCTTCAAGACGTCACATTCACCGCGGTCGGTCGTCAGGCAGACGTTGTACCGTTATATCACGTGAGTCGTCCCATGCCCGGATGTACGCCCATATCTATGCTTACTTTGATTTTCATTGAACAACAACACTTGGCTAACGAACTAGAATGCTGGCAGTTCTTTCGGAAATATTGTGGTGGCAACCATATTGGAACTACATAATATCACGTGATAGTCACGTGATACTCTAGCTAGTCAAGGTGAATGATGTGGAGAGTATTTTTAATAACTGATTATATTAGTGCATGTCTTGATTGTAATAATTATAATATAAGTATAAATGTATTTTAGTAAACTACATATCTGCATGATATCATAGTTGTTATATCATTATTGGCATTGTGGACAGTTTGCTGATGGTTAAATCTATAGCTGTACTGTATACATGTTTCAAATATTTTTTGTTATCAATGGCATGCTTTGTCATATATAATAATGATATGCTTTCAAGTACAGTACATCTTTATGGCTCTATTTTTATCCACAAATTTATTTCCATCCCGTTTATTTTCATCCATATATACATATATAAATACAGCAACGCCTCAAAATAGGATATCCTAGCTACAAATCAGAAGGAAAAAAATACATATTGTCTTAGCAGTCGCCCGAAATGTACATCGACTAAATGTATTTGTTCGAGCACAAAGAGGATATTAATACACACGATGGGAAACGATTCTACACACTTTCTCACTGTATCGTCCCACACAGTCAAACAGAATAACGCATTCACAGACAAAGAAAGTGTCCATTGATCACGAACTTGGCACATTGTCTGATGACACGAAACCATAGTGGGAGTGACATTGATTTCAGAAAAAAAATAGTCCTTAGAAATCGGTCAACCAAGAAATGTTTACCCATACAAGCAACGACCACAGCTCCGGTATGCACGACTATTCAATCAGACGCGAAATTTAATTAAAACTAGATCTCTGGTTTATCTGTACTCGACGCTGAATCGGTGTGTGATAAATATTGCCCCGTAGCAGAGCATCACGACACTGATATTGCCACGTAGCAAAGTCTTTGAACACTACGTTGTGACGATATATAATACTGCCTATATGGCAATGTCAGAACACTACGATGACTTGACTTGACTTGACGATATATAAATACTGCCCCGTAGCACAGTCTTAGAACATTGCATTGCGACGATATATAAATACTGCCCCGTAGCAAAGTCTCAGAACACTGCGTTGCCGTTGGGACGATATATAAATACTGCCCAGTATCAAAGTGTTAGAAAACTGCGTTAACACTTCATTGGGACGGTAAATACTGCCTATGGCAAAGTCAGAAAGTTACGTTGGGACGATATATTAATAATGCCCCGTAGAAAAGTGTTAAAAAACTGCGTTGGGACGATATATTAATGATGCCCCCTTAGCAAAGTGTTAGAAAACTGCGTTGGGACGATATATAAATACTGCCCATAGCAGGCTTAGAACACTACATTAACACTTCATTGGAACGATAAATACTGCCTATGGCAAAGTCAGAAAGACGTTGGGACGATACATGTATATAAATACTGCCCCGCATCATAGTCTCAGAACAATGCGTTGCAGTTGGGACGATATATTAATAATGCCCCGTAGAAAAGTGTTAGAAAACTGCGTTGGGACGATATATTAAGTATGCCCCCGTAGCAAAGTATTAGAACACTGCGTTGGGACGATACATGTATATAAAAATACTGCCCCGCATCAAAGTCTCAGAACACTGCGTTGGGACGATATATTAATGCTGCCCCGCATCAAAGTCTCAGAACACTTCATTGTGATGATAAATACTGTCTATATGGCAATGTCAGAACACTACGTTGCGATGATATATAAATACTGCCTCGTAGCAAAGTCTTAAAACACTTAAACACGACGATATATAAATACTGCTCTATAATAAAATCCTATTTCACACGATACTCCCCACTGCAATCCCAAGATATACAACCTGAATATGGTCCGTATGGGTCTGCAGGGTTTGCTTCATTATATATCATGCAAGGGGGACATAACTCTATGTTCATACATAGATGAGTTGATGCATCAAAGATTAGATATATTGCGGAACGTTCCCATTATTAATATACAATATTAATATTTTGATAACTATCGAGTACTGGGGACTAAGTACATCAGTAAATAACAACTTTGGGGAGGATAAATCAAGCGTAATTAGTCTCAGATCGAAATTCGTTTGTCCATTATACATGTCTATCAACTGTGATATTATGCCTTTAACGATTAGTCAATATTCTTCCTCTAGACATTTATTCGGTGAAACCTAGGAAAATAACGACTTGACATTCTAAGTAATCTTGGCCTGTATTTATGAAGAGTATAAAAGTTCGCTCAAAGTTACTATCTTTAAACCGGCTAGACACTCCAAATAATAATAAATAAATACATAAATAAATACATTTAAAAAAAAAAAATTAATTCCATCTATGTATGCACCGGTTGATGAAATCTTCTCGATTTGGATCGCTTAACAAAAATTCCGCCTTCTTCACACAATCAAATGTTAATTAACTTGTTTGATCAATTAGGCATTTATTTATAGGGCATGTATCGTTGCTTTCAGTAGAAACAAGGTTAAGACGAACAACTGGCATTTTCAGTAGGTCATACGGGAATGGGTGAAGTGTAGGCAGACATTTCCTCGCCGCATACTATCATATTTACATCTGATACCTTTATTTAATAACCTTGATAAGTTAACGTTAATCTGTCTGCAGGGCTTAGTGTTATATCTATCTGAAATGGACTCCCATCAGAGACTTCTTAATGTAATTGAAATACACAAAATCCTCGACTTATATCAGGTAATCACGTTGAAGCGTCAACCCTGTCTGCTAATCCTGACGAATTTGACTTTGTTTCGACGTCCGAATAATTATGTCGACGGAGTAGTCGACGTAAAATCAACGTAGTCACAACGTTGACGTCTGTATGAACAACATGATGTTACTGTGACATTAGTTTGCGAATGACGTCAGTCCTAAAACATTGCATCAACGTCTAAATAACGTCTGTTTTCTATCTGGGAAATTATGATCAATGAGAATAGGCACAAGTTATTATATTCCATGCTTTGTCCACCAAGAAGAAGAGAATTGGAACATCACACTAATAGTACTTTCCAAAAAGTGCTGTTATCTCCCCTGAACATTTTCGATTGAATTATCTCCCTTGCCGTTTCCTAGTAAATCACGGCAATATGGATACCAACAGTGTTAAATTAACGGATTATAAACATGATTTTTAGAAAATGTGCGTATCAGAGCTGGCTAATTATTGTTGGATAAAAACAAGAAATTATCAGACATTAAATCTCTGTATTCTCCTCTAGTGAAAGGCGCTCACATACTTGGTAGTATGCGAACAAGCAAGACAGCCAGTTGCCTACTAAAAAAGACAAGAGTCTATAGTGCTAGACTTCCAAGAGAAAGAGGTATTCAAGAGAAGTAACTCGTGCGCAACTTGACTTTTCGGAAACTCCTATAGTGCACTTCGATAAGCATGACGAGTATAATTTTCCCGAATTGATCAAATTATTACAACTTAACTACAATGTACATGTTCACGCACGGCTTCATAGTTACACTAGATAGTACACTATGATATGATAATTCAATATTTGTTATGGCAGTATTAAATTATAATGCAATCATAGTCAAACAGATGAACAATTGTTAAATTATGTTCTTTGAACAGCGTAGACACAACTTAGCTCGCTTCTATAACAAAACAACATCACACAAATTTGATAAACGCATTTAGATAATTATTAGCTTAATTTAATTAATTTACATTATTTCTAAAGGAACGATCCAAAGTGATGTCGCGCCTAATATTATCATTCAGGTCTAATAATACTTAGTTTAGTAAAACATTGTCAATTTTATTGAAACGAAATTAAATTACCAAATGCTTCTTCACGAGGGCTCTACGACTGACGAAATTGAAAAATAAATAAAAAACGTATAATGTATTTTGATTGGTCGAGAGACAAGAACAGTTTCGTGGAATTACGTAACATGATGTTTGATTGGTCGTGGCCTATGATGATGATTCCTATAACAATCACTGTCTAGAGTCCCACGCGAAACTGTAACCTAATAATGAGGTGCAATCCCATGATTGCCCGAATACTAATCTCTTAGCAAATACTCGCTTTATTTCCCCTTGTACTGATATTTGAATTATCCAAGTCCGGAGGGAAATATAAGAATCACCGACATGACTCTCCGAGAGCGTAGACATTTGCGCGTGTTTTCTCCCCCATTTCGTTTAAATTGGGGGTTGTGCACTCTCAAATTAGACGTGATGACCAGTACAGGAAGACTGGTTCATTACGCCTTCATGTTTATATATCAGTCCCGCGCTTGTATGCTCTCTTAGTAAAGTACTGTAGAGTGCACTGTATAAATATGTAATACGTTAAAAGATTGTCGTCCTTGTACTGGAAGCAAATAACTAGATGAATGGGAAAGGCGCGGACTTGTGTGTCCTATTAACAAATAGTCATCTCGCTTTAGTGGTTGTCTAGAATACAAGAATATACCATTGCAGTCCTCGGGAAAAATTGACGTAATCAATAGTAATAAAAATAATAATAATTTACATCTCGCTTTGAGTGATTGTCTGCTATAACCATTCCTGTACGTATGGTAGTGACAGAATGACGTAATTACCACAATCACCAACAATACTACTACTACTACTACTACTAATAATTATTATTATACTACTACTACTACTACTACTACTACTACTACTACTACTACTACTACTACTACTACTACTACTACT
>JAVCKX010121801.1:0-11247 GCA_034780695.1 Lepetodrilus gordensis
AAGTGCTGAAAAATACTGACAAATGTTGTATTTATTACTGAGAAACCATTAGTGGGGTTGGCAGGTCTGAGAGTATGTACATTACGTGTATTCGTTGATATAATGGTATGATAACATGGGTGGCCTGTCATGGACCCCAACTTGCATGTTATATCGAGGGAGCACTGTATAGGGGGAAAATATTGCTTCCAGCATCTTTGTCAAATGTACACTGATTATGATAAAATTATATGGAAATTGAGTTGTTCTGCAAAAGGGAACTTTCTGAAATATGTTATTTTTATTTATTATTGCTAGAGTAGCATCAGTTTTTTTGTGATGGTTAACACACGGCCCTCGGGCATTACGGTATGTATTGCACGTCGTTGAAGGACTTAACCTGAGGGGTAATTCCTGAAATGGAGTGCATTACATGCCAGTAACTGTCATATATCACGACAAAAATACACAATATGTATATACTTAGTAAGTAAAGAATTTTACGAGCGATTCATTCAAATGCACCTACAGTATTGAACATCTACAAATATTTAGGTTAAACTTTCGTCAGCTAGGTGGCCTAATGGTCTAGAGCGCTAGAAATGCGAGAGTTCCAGAGTTTGAATCCTGGCAATCGAATTTGTCTTTACAGACTTTGAACATTTTGAAATGATGTTTGAGAAAATCAGCAAACATACGTTCATGCGTTATTACATTTGCCCCCGTTAATAACACATGGTCAACGTTAATAATGCATGGACACATGTTAATAATGCATGGACAAATGTTAATAACACAGAATATGTAATAACGCACTCCTGATAATGTACACATGACAATGTATTACGAGAAAACAAGAGACACGTGTTATAGTTGAAGTGCACACCCTGGAGGGATATATGATAATAGTAATACTATGCACGTAAATATTCGCCAGATTCATGCTGGAAAACATGCTCATAGCACTACATTATTACCCCAGTCACTGGATCAATGTGCGGTCATTGTCCTTCTCCACACCCTGGGAACTATACAACTCAAGCTACCGTTTAAGGTGCTAAAAGTTTACCATTCCCATGCTCTGCTGATGCAATATATTACATATTGTTTAAACAAAACAATCGTCAATTGTTCATTGGCATTAGTAATAGTGACAGAAATCTTTAATGACTGAAAACAATGTTATTACAGTAATCTTGATTGCTTCTGTCATTAGTATTTATAGATAATGCACATTTTGCCTTAAGACAGCCTATGATCTATGCATGATGAAAGAAACTACCCGCAATGTGAATTCTTTAGAAAGCAAACGGAAGAATTAAACAAACAAAAAAGAATTAATTAATCAACTGCATTGTTATAGTTATAATAGCTCTCGTTTAGAGACCGATTCTATGACTGATTGTTAATGTTATTGATTGGAATGCCAATCAGTCATGCAGTGTAAACCTATTACTCCCTTCAGTTCCAGTGATTATAATAATATAGTCCGGGATGCCACACCTATGCATATGTACTGATCCATGAGTGGGTATGACGTACAATCCACATTATTGTACATGTACATATCATAATGATAGCGATAATTTATTTACGTACAATCTGGCATCTAGAGAGTCACTTCTCAACTACACTTTACAAATATATTTACCTCAGGCAGTCGGGAAATTGACATGAATTACGGCAAAAGAATCTGTATAAAGAAATTGCTCAACAAGATCTTCTTTAGCTATGCCACTGTGTCAAAGGGTATCTGATTGTCCATTGACAGAGTGAAAAGAATCGTGCGTCATTCCTTCTGATATGTATTGTACATTATTTGAAAGAAACCACAGGTTGAGAAGCCTTCTCCAGAAAGCTAGACTTTCTTTCTTTATTTTTTTATGTTACAGTGATCAAACCTGTCTTTTAGTTTTACAGGGATAGAAGACACTCACACAACAGCCCCATCCATTTCTCCTACGTTTAAGGGCATAATGATATATAGGCCTTTTTTTTCTCCAACATATTTGCTTTAAAAAAATAGATT
Organism: Lepetodrilus gordensis; assembly: GCA_034780695.1. NCBI lineage: Eukaryota > Metazoa > Mollusca > Gastropoda > Lepetellida > Lepetodrilidae > Lepetodrilus > Lepetodrilus gordensis. The sequence continues at coordinate 2,009 of JAVCKX010121801.1, forward strand.
TGCTTACCAGTATTATATTCTCAACAATATACACTTTTTCATAATTTTTCATTTCTTTGTATTTTTAATATTTAATTGAAATTCATAAATTAGAAACGTTCTATGAAGCGTACACTTCTTATCGTCCCTTGCTATTGAGAACCGTGTGACATTTGGCGCTCTTACTTGGCCAATGAAAAGCTGCAACTGCACATGCAGTCTCTCCAAAGCAGTCCAACTCGGCTAACACTCTGAACTCGTTGAGGTCAAATACAACGGAGCATGGCCCAAATGGTCCGCTGTACGTAATAAGGGAAGTCACTCTCCCAAAATTAATCAGAGATGATATTGTCGAAGTTCTAGCATCTATCCAGACAAAGTCTTCACCTACGGGTCACAGCCTGAACAGGCATGACGCTTGATCGACTGTTTCAGCTAAGACAAAGGCCTCCAAATTGCAAATTGTAAAGTCGCACTCGCCGAATCATCAAATCGTTGCTTGGAAATGTTGGTTTCAATGCACATATCTATCTACATGTGGGGTAAAATGCACTCGCTATGGCTGGAAATTCACACACAAGAAGCGGGAGAAATGGATTTGTGGTCAATTTGCTTGATCCTTCCAAACCAGCAGTTCTGACAAGAATTTGAAGACTTTCCAGTGAGGATTATGCCTGCTACATGACTAAGAACAAAAACAAACCCATTACCCTGGTCTTCATTTAAATTCTAAAACCAATAAAGTATAATTTTTCTTTGGTCTTCCATTGGCATGGCTGTCATTGGATGGTGTTCTGTTAAGCCTATTGGATGTCATTGTTATGAGCCTACTAACGGTCCATGTTTGATATAGTGCATCTTGTTTTACAGAAGCATTGACCTTGTATTGAGTTCATGAAGAATTCTGGAAATACCCTAAGTAATGGAAGTGATTTGAATATAAGATTTTCTTGATGACCAATTAGAGTAAAAACTGCTTCAGTTCTATATAAAAGTCTGGGTCACAACATATATTTGATCACAAGATATATCATGTTAAGACTAGAATGTCATTGGATCAGCCAGATATTAATAACTTTATTTCCACTTTGTTTTGATGGTTTTCATTAACACTTAGACGTCTTATCTTCCAACTAAAACTGATATTTCTGGATTGGTTTCAATAAATATGCTTTGATAATATGCAATGCAAATCTGTTTCCTTATGTTTTACATTTCATTGTACATATTGCTGTTCTTCACTGAGTGATAATAAGTATTTCAGAGCAGTGAAGTTAACTTCCAAATAAAACTGATATTTCTGAATTGACTTCAATAAATATGCTTTGATAATTTGCACTGCAAATCTGTTTCCTCCTGTTTTACATTTCATTGTAAATATTGCTACCCTTCACAGATTGTGAGTTTCCAGATAGACTGAAAGGTTAATCTGGGCAATATCCAAGTAGGACAGACTCTGTTGCTGTCCTGTGTTTTAATTTCACCTCCATCAGCAATGGAACATTACACTGGCGACTAAAGATACCCTTGATACTCTGCAGCGACTCCGACCAATTTCCTCAAGCATGTAGCTGATCACCATCTTCCAAGTTTACTGTTAACCAATTTCCCAAGATAATTATGCTAACCTGACCAGCCGTTTAATTCAAATCATGTCGGACACTTTTATTTCCCTAGATGCCTATGTTAACCTGACCAGTCATTTAATTCAAATCGCATCAGACAGTTTAAAGTAGAGGGAGATGAAATTTAATAAACTGAATATACAGTACATTATTTCCTCATTCTTTAGAGTAAACACGAATCATAATACGGAATGTTGCTACAGAAGAAAAACTAATTATATTTAAAGGCATACTATCACAGATGTTTATGGTTGTGTTGGACTAGTTCTTAGCTACAACTGCAAAATACATTCACTTGACATACATAAAATCATGTTTGTACTTCCAAAATCATTTCCACCGTTGTTTGGTAGACACATATCTAGTGCAATCCTTTGTACTGATGGACAACCTGAATATGGTCGTATTTTTATTTCCTTCATTAAGTCAATGCAACTTTTGGGTGGATAAATCAAGTGTAATTAGTCTCAGATCAAAAATCGTTTGTCCATTATACAGGTCAATCAACTGTGATATTATGCCTTTAAAGGGCATAAAATCACGGTTTCTCATGGTAAAACCTATTTTGCCTGAAAGTATGTCTCTTTAGTGAATGTTATGAAAAATCATGAGATAATTTTTTTAAATGAAACTGTTAAAAAGCATGCATATTTCCCAGTATTATTTCAGGTAAAATACGTTTGACCATGAAATATGTCAACAAACCTTGATTGTATACCTTTAATTGTTATTTTGCTACATCTACCTGAATGCATACCTGGCTGATAATTTGCAAGTTCTTTAATTATTTATCTAGTATGGATCTGTTTTGAAAAAACATAATTCTGCAAATGGGATTTATTAGCTTAGTTAATGGAATGGGGTTTATTAGCTTAGTTAATGGAATTGATTAAATAACTTACTGGTAGATTAATGGTAACAAATTAACTTTCTCACTGCTATCTCCATCACCTCAGTAGTATTGGACATTGTTTGTTGCTCCCAGAAGGTAGAGGGTTAACATGATTGGTAATTACGCAAATATTAATCAATCAATCCTCTATAATTGAGTTTTCAGATGTTAAATTGTTCGACACATTTTCCAAAGCAACTTTGAAGAACTACACTGAATATTTGCATAATGTAACTGTGTAGATAAATGAGAAGGGTTGCTAAGCTGGGTGAGGTAGGCAACTGTCTGTCTTGCTTGTTCGCATACTACCAAGTATTTGAGCGCCTTTCGCTAGAGGAGAATACTAGGTAATTTAATACGAGGAAACATCAAGGGAGATAATTCAATCGAAAATCTTCAGGGGAGGTAACAATACTTTTTGGAAAGTTCCAAGTATATATACTAGTATATGGTTTATTATTTTATTGAATATTTCTTTTTAAGGATGATAGTTTTACACTGATTAACAACATGGATATTGTTTCTTGGAAGTAAAAATCAAATAAATATATACAAATATTATTTGTTTTTATTTTCATGTACAAATACATTTTTTGTACCATTGATACTGTACTTTATGCATTTCTTTTCTGAACTAGACATATTTATCAGCTGTAGCATACCGTACTGCTCACATTTTTCTAGTACTTTAAATACCATTCAATATGAATCCTATGAGACATTTCTGGAATTTGATTCAAGTTATAAGTAAGAGCCAATTAATTGGAAATGCATGGGTATAATAATAGAATGTCCCATCATACACATTATGTGATAGATAATCCATGCCACCATACAGTTCATTCATGGAAGAAAACTGTCAGTCATGCTGCATGTTTAGAGCCAGACATGTTGTGAAGGTAATTTAATACAAGAACATTAATGGGGGATAATGGTGTTATCTTTCTGTGAGTTACTACCTGTAGCGTCATGTCACTAGTCTCTAAACGGTGGGTGTGAACGGGACAGCAATGTGGTATTGACATGAATGGCCATGAACCATGTGATCACATTATAGTTGTATCTCAGGGGACTTTTGGCAGGGTGTTACAGGAAATTAGGAAACTTGGAAGCAGTCTTCAGAATTACTGCTGACCTGACCATTTCTCCCAATGCTAAAGGTATCCTAAGGGCCAGTAGAAATTCATGTTGTTTTTTTGGTAAACATTTGATATTTGTATCATTATTTGGGCCAGTAAGTTTTCAGCAGTAATTTTGAACACCGCTTGGAAGGTCATGCCAGTCTATGAACTCTGCAGAAAGTCTGTAGATAGAAACCCTGTATAGAAAATATTGTTTACAATGGTTGGTGTATATTGTCTGCTTATCACGCAATACTGGTTTAGAACTGCAGAAAGTCTGTAGTAGATAGAAACCCTGTTTACAGTTCTTTGCAAATGGGTGAAAGATTCCATATTCACTCACTCACTCACTGGCTTCCATTGGAGATGACATAGAATATAAGGTGATATCTCACAGGAGATAACACTGTAATTAACCATGCTGGAGGCAACTAGAGATGTCCTAATACAGATGTCCTGTGGATAATCCAGCAGCCTGTGGGTTAGACATGTCATCGGTCAAACAAGGCTACCAGTTTACATATTAATATATTCCACAAAGGATACAATGTGTCCAAGGTTGGACAATAATGGACATGGATCTGTATTGAACTGTGGACAATGGGGATTTTGAAGTAAATCCATAATTTCATGATGTATTGGTTCATCAACTGAACAGTATTTACAAGGCCACGATCACTACCTGTCTAATGACATGGCTTTCACCATAGATGAATACCTGTATATACGGTAAAGCAAAAAGAGCCAACCTGCCCTGAACTTATCTAAGCATTCTGATGGCACTACAGATAGTGAAATAGATAAGCTATGGGAAACACATTAAAGGCATATACTGTAAATCATGAAAATAATGCCAGCAGAATTTTAACGCGAAACATGTGACTGCCGTATAGTCACATTTAATTGCTGCGCATTAAAGGTAAGACTTTGGGAAAAAAACATGTATGGAGACATGACCGTTCGCATTTTATTGGTGTCACATTTACGTCTAATATCTAGAGGTCGCATTAAATTAGTGACGCATTAATTTTGTGATTTACAGTAATCACGGTTTGTGGACATATTTCATGGTCAAACATAATGTACATTTGATTTGTCTAAGCAACAATTATATTGGGCAACAGGCTACATTTTCATTTTCAAAGATGGTGGTCATACCTGTACCAGAACTCCATATCTCAATTGTCGTCGCCTATGGGTGAGATATTCCCGCCGCGACGTAAAACATTAATTCAATCAATCATATCTCAATTAAAGACAATTTCTAGACTAACTTGAAATACCTTTTGGTTTTGTTTATTTTATTAAAATATTCTGGGAAAAAAACAAAACAATATATATATATATATATATATATATTTTGACAAGCAAGTTTCCTGTAAGATGCCAGTGTTTCTGGGGGTATGCATCTTGTAATACATATTTAGCTCTGTATGGATGTTGTACACTCCCCAGGGAGTTGAGAAGAAGCACTGAGTGCACACTGATCCATTGATCAGGGGTAATAATATACTGCTATGAAGTAGGAAGAGATGGAATTGTGAATGTAAAATCTTCTAGTGCCTTAACTGGCAGCTTGAGATGTATACTCCCCAGGGAATTGAGAAGGTGAAATGCGTGCACATTGATCCATTGACTGGGGTAATAATATTAGTTACCAGCGTGATTTACGGGGTGTACAAGGTCAGCTTGTAAAAACCTGTACTCCCTGGACATCACGCTGGCAACAAATTTATCCAAATGGGGTTGGCAATGACGTCACAATCATTTATGTCTAAGTATGATGTCATAACTGTTATGTGTAGGCAAACCGGGGTGTACCACTTTTCACAGGACTCCTCTCAACCAATCAAATTGCTAGAATCAACGCATATTTTGGATAATGTAGCGCTATGAGCATGCTTCTGAAGTATGGATTTTGTGCAATATAAATGTTCACATTATTATTATTATTATGTCTTAGAGGGATCCGGTGCATGTAATGCAATGTGTAATGTGCTTGCAGAGAACTGTTGGAGGTGACCAATGAAGACAAGCAGTTGGCGTACAAACTGCACGGCTATGTCAGCAACGCCAACTACTCCATGAAGAAATGTGTCCTGTTGCTCTTCATCAACCGTAAGTATTTGTTCCATTATTTCCTGCCGTACTTATTTAACCCTCTCCAGGGTAATACTCTATCCCTGATAGTATGACAACAGGTTAGCCAGCCTGCATACCACTGTGATGGAAATAATAAAAACATTTAGTAAATTAAAAATATTGCACCAGTAATAACAAAATCGGTTTATATAACAATCACCAAATATTTTTAGTAAGAATTATTTTATTCAGAGGGTCGACGTTCAAAAGAAAGAACGGGTAAAAAAGCTTGATTTGCATGTGCTGATGTTCTTTTTCACATACACACTGCAAATTCAGCCTATTTGCCTGTTCCTTCTGTCGAACGTCACCTCTCTGCATAAAATAATACTCAAAATATTTGGTGATCGTTATATAAACAGATTTTTTTATTGCTGGTGTAATATTTCTTATTTTTTTATTTTGGTTAAGGGAAATGAAATAAGAAAATGAAGTTTTTTGTGTGTTTCATTCCATAAAGTATTTACCAAGATAATCTACGAAATAGGGGTGTCAATGCATTTCATGCCAAACTAGCACAAGCTCATGTTTAACACAGGAGTATTAGTCGGGCCCTGGCCTAGTCTCAAGGCCAACAACCTCATGATGATAAAGGTACTTGTATCGGGTCACAGATATCAGTTTCTGCCTTCTCAATAGTAAGACTAATTAGTTGTCATTTAGTTTACTTGTTTACTTGCCGGTTGACAGAATAGAGTTTGCTTTACTTCTATCCTTGCAACTCTGTCTGGGCACATCTCAAGGTAATATGGGTTGTTCATGATGAAAATGGTTGCCTTTATTACAAAATAGACCCTTATTAAGGCTTATATGACAATATAGGTATCAGAGAGCTATTAGACAACCTGCCACCAGCCATACTTTGCTCTCCATTAACATCTGCTATCTAGATAATAACTCGTGGGTTATTGTAATGGGATTATGGATTAGCTTTCAAGAGTGAAAATATTTTGTAAGTCCTGTTACATTAGTGAGTAATTAAATAATATAATGCATTACTTTTACAAGGGACATATGATCTATAATTCTAAATGACAAGTAGGTGATTGTTCTTATTGCCAATAATTAATTTTAATGAAGTAATTTTAATCATGGTTTGTTGACATTTTTCATGGAGAAACATATTTTACCTGAAAGTATATACGGTTGATTTGTCTACACAAGTATATTGGGCAACATGCTATATTTCCCAGATGTATAACTGATTTTCAATATTATCATATTTGCATAATTAGAGAATAACCCACTCGATACAAGTGATTACGGAAAATATATCCCAAGTGAAATTAATGTTCACAGTTCCAGCTTTAGCGAGAAACTTTGAACATTAATTTCACGAGGGACATATTTTCCGTAATCACTCGTATCGAGTGGATTATTCTAATTATTCAACATAATCATTTTATTGGAATAAATCATGATAAACTACCGAAACATATTTAACATAGAGACACGACCACAGTCCACTGATGAGCATTCGTCCACCTGTGAAGTCATTGTCTGGCGACGTCACAATCGCAAAATAAATGTATTTTCGGGACTAACAGAATCTAGAATTATTGTCAGAAGCAACTGCTCCATGGCCATTTCCACATGATAATGCTATTGGATAGAAGATGGAACACTCTGACATCATATCGTGGTAATAAACATAAAGTAGAAATGTATGTGCTTGATGAAGGTTATAGACACAATGGAAAAAATGTAAACATTTTGAACAAAAATCTACAAACCAAAATGCGCATTTTTACAAAAATGAACAGTATTTTATTTTGATGTTTATTTTTGGGTTGTTTATGTAATGTATATGTAAAATTTCACAGCTGTAGACTACAATATTTTGAAAATAAGAATGTGCAAAATTCCAATCGACATTTTCTCAAAACTAGCAGTGGTGTCGTGGGAGCTAAACCAATCTGGTTTTCATGCAATGATTTGTGACCAGTGAAATCACTGCAGTCAAGTATTAAAGGTATAATATCACAGCTCGTACACCTGTATAGTGGACAAACAAATTTCTATCTGAGACTAATTACGCTTGATTTATCAACCCAAAAGTTATTATTTACTGATGTAAGCAATGTATAATGTATATAAAGTCCCCAGTACTTGATAGATATAAAAATATCCATATGTTATATGAATATAGGGAACGTTCCGCTATTTATCTTGTCTTTGATGCATCAACAGGTCATATAATATTTTATTTGTTAAGCCGGCTATTAGAAACATCAAAAACGTAGCCATAGTTATTTGATTACCTGATTAAAGATTTTTCTGTGATCATTTTATATAAATATGGTTTGACATTTTGGCTAGTCTGTCGAGTCTAATATGAATATGGTAATAATTGGAGATTATGAATGGTCGGTTGATAGAATATAAATATACTAGATGAATATAATTGTTAATAATTGTTATAAATATTATTACACATAAATTGTTCAGATTTGAAAGTGCAATTATTTTCAAACTACTCCTTGTCAATAGATTAGAATTTTATTATACATATTTACCAGTGAGCAATCAAATTGGCTTTGATTTTATGTAATCTTTTTGTCATTTGTTATTGTTATTATGTCATTTCTTATTGTTCATTAAAGGCAACTTGTCCTTTCATCATTTATTATTATACTTTTCTAAAGGCTGTCAATGGAATATAAGTGGAAAGAATTGGGGCGGATCTGTAAACCAGGGAGTCAAATAACTATGGCCTTTATACACATTATACATTGCTTACATCATTACGGTAGTTTAATGTCTTGTGCTGTGTATCTGTAAGTATTCGAACAACGATATCTGATCGCTGTTTAACTTGCTGACACCTGTTTTATAGTCTGGTGCTCTGACTTTGTATATTATAGCACTCAGTAACACTCTCTGTGAGTCACTCAGTGTCAATACAGACCCATAGTTATGTCTACATGTTCATTGTTAAATACCTTAGGTACCATTTATCTCTCTTTCCCTTCCATTAAACTTTGATGCTGGAGATTTCAATAGCGGAGACTGCATGAACAGGCCAGATTTGTTCCCGCTGTCAAGGCTGTCGAAAGCATTCGTCTCGGTGGGAGATTGAGTCTGTTTATTATTAATGAAGGAATAATGGCATCATTATCCCCATCATCCTGTAAGACCGTCACAGGCCCCAGTGGAGTATCAATCATTCCTACACTGAGAGTCCATACACACAACTATCAACAAGCAGTGGAAGCAAGTCCAGGTGGAACCAGAAACTAGACGTCATGTATTCTATGGTGTGGGAATTTGTTATATCTCCCAGCTGAATAAAATCAAAGTGTTCTATTTCTGCATGTGATCGGGCAACTTAAGTCGCCTTCAGAGAGAGGGTTTTAAAAGACATAGGATGAGTTTGTTAAATCTTCCACAAGGCAGGTGGTCTGAATTCAACATTGTGACATTAGCACTATATTTATCTACCTGCATGTATAATCTAGGCATTTCACTACCTATAAACTC
>JAVCKX010121834.1:0-11245 GCA_034780695.1 Lepetodrilus gordensis
ACTGCGCATTAATTAAAAACCAGTTTATAAAAACCATTGTTCCCATAGTACGTCATGGCTATTGTGGCTACAGTCTACTGCAGGTGTAGTGATGTGTGTGCGAAGCGCAGATCAACACATTTGCACTAGTTTACGTGCTGTACCCAACCCTTACCAAGCCTATATCAACGCAAACTATTTGAACAAAAACTAAATTCATCGTGGAGTTTACCTATATTCTTTGTTCACTGCTGTACCGGTATAGAGGCCTAGCACAGAGCAGTCTGCAGGGGATATAGGGGTTCTTTGATGTGGCGGTGATAGAAGGGTCGTCTGTGGAGACCATACATTAGAATCTGTCATTTTGCTGCTAGTGCTTCAACCTCCTTGACCGACCTCCAGCAACAATTGAGTTAAATGTCTTACAAGTCTCCATTTGACCTCTGATTTCACTTTCAAAGATATTCATCCTGGCTGCTGAGATCTATTTCATTACATGATATAGTTGTTTTGCCTGTTAATGCAATCAGCCCCTTCACTTGTCAAGAATTAACCACAGCTAGCCTTTGTTGTCGGGTATTGATTCAATGCCGTACAAGCTCAGTGAACCAGGCCTTCTCAGAGCAGAGCTCTTGCACTCGAGTTGAACTCCCTAAAGATCTCATTTGAAAAATATACCCGTACATTATTAATGTTCTTAAAATGTACCAAATACGTGTGAACAGACAATCACTGGCCTAGTCTGTGCCATCTTTATCTGGCATATGCTGCTGGTCGTGTTTCTTTGATAAGGAACAAATAGAATATTGGGTTTCTTTGATAATGTGTGATTTTCTTTAAGCATCTAAATGAATGAATACGTCGTTTTTATTTCCGCCTACTCCATTTGGAATCTAATCTAGTTATACTCTTGGCTGTAACTTATCCACTATTATTTTTGTTTATATATAGATTCCTTGATAACCCCAAACCACCACATTGAACAGAGATGATCGGTTCGTTTTGTCCAGTAAGCTACGCTATTGGGTGTAGCAGTTATTTTCAGTTGTGTGGACTTAATGTCACAGTTGGTTGGTTAGTTAACTTGATTATTATTTCTCTGCTATCAAGGCTTAGATGTGTTGTGTGTGCATGCCGCCCTGATTGTTCTAGTGGTGCTAACTGACTTGAATGTTAGACACTGCACTTAGAAATGCCATTCTGACTACACACTGGCCACGTCTTTCTCAACCTATTTGGTGCTGAGAGCCAAGAAGAACAACACGTACGTAGGCTATACGTGTGACTTATCAGAGCTGAACCACCGACCTGTACTGACACTCTAACCACTACGCCACATAGGTGGTTCCAGGACTGGTTTCAGCGGAGGAGTACACTCTGCCTGAATGCCAATAGACAGTACCCCAGTCTACTCTGTAATAGTCCGCACCACTACCGCTGTTCTGTCCTTGAAAGGGATCAAGCTGCACGTGGCCCACTGTGAAACGTTCACTGACAACATCTGTACAACACGTTCGTGACGAGTTCATTGTCGCTAATGTTCTTGTTCCTCTTGCTAGTCCTCCTGGTCATGTGAGGACCTCAGAGAGTGAGGAGGACCATCCGATGTCACACGTCACACATCACACAACCCTCCTTCATCACTGTATTACCGTCCACACGCAGATAGGTTTATCCTGAGAGGGTATTACGCGGAGGAACCTCAAAATAACGCTTGATATTTACATTTAGGATACATTTGTTGACTTCAATCATGTTTGGAGAAGCCATCTAATTGGGCTTAAGCTGGATGGTAAGGCGGGAATGGGGTCCAGGAGAGAGCAGATGACTTGAGTCGAATCAGAACAGTCTCCAGACTGGAGGTATCCTCCGGCGGTGTACTGCTACGTTAAGGCCCATGCTTATTAGATCCTGGACAAAATTACTCCGGGCTAGAACTCAATCAATCGGTTGATCAGACATCTCATATGAAATGCGTCATAACCTTAAAGGAAAATTGATATTGCCACATTAATTGTCTTTTTTTCCCCCTCAAAACTTTCAATCTTGTGATGAAATGCCCCTTGGTAATGTGTCTTAACTAATATAGTTTCCCCTGAAATATAGAAAACTAGAAAGATGACAGCGAGTCTCCATAAGTGCCGTTGAAGTAGTTTGACAATAAGTATTCATAAACATTATTATAGTTCCGCTGATGGCTTCGATAATTAAGTAACTATTACTATTTACACATGTTCAGAATAATATTTGTACTTTTACAGTTATACTATTATTATGCAGATCCATGTATATTTATACATACTTCCACTAAGTTACTATTACCTACATTTATATAGGAGTACAATGAAGTAAGTAAACATGATGTCAATCTAGTTTGTTTTCACAACGCATTTTGTATATTATTAGGATATAAAGATGCCTGGCATATATGAGCCTTTTAAGTATATGTTTATAATATTATTTGTATCACCTGCATATGAGTGTGTTCTCAGTCTGACTTGTCATCACATACTGCTATCAATACCACGTGTACCATTGCTCGAGTTGTACTTCACAGTCCGGTTTCAATCAATGTGTACTTTATGACGTTGATGAATGCAAATTCGTACAATTAAGTTATCCCGACAGTGAAACGGTATACTCAAGATCCGCGAATGGTCTGTCAGCCACAAATTGCGCTTACTGCTTGTAAGTGAAGTTGAGGTTCGAGTTGCGATGGTAAAAGCGATTCTTGATAGAACGTGGTAGAAGTGCTATATTGTATTCTGCAGTCCACGGCGTGTAAGAAGCCGCTGAGATTGTTTCACCAGTGAAGTGATTTGCTAGCTGCAAATGAGGTTTGTAAATGGGAAGTGATGTCGATAGACACACGTTAGTGAAGGCAGCTCCAAGTTTAGTTTCGTATTTGAGTGGACCTAAAGTCTCGTGGAGTCTCGCTGAGAGATTCACGCGCGCGTTCCGTTCTCAAGGACCCTGCTGCTTCACCAAACCAGATTTACACATCCCAAATTCCATTTAGCGAAATAGCGCCCCACTCTCCCTTTCCTAGAAACAATCGCCATAATTTGCCAAGCTTCAGTGCTTTTCGAGACACTAACAAAGTCTCATTTAGCCCGTGGCAATACACAAACTACAGGCTTTGCAGTAGCATCCCAATTTTTTACATGACTTTGTTCCCTAATTAGCCAAAAATCCCTAAATCATTTGTATTTTACACAGAGCGAGAGGCTTATTAGACAGGCCACTTTACCTGTGTAGCTCGCGATGCTTGTAATTTGGGAACTACCATACCGGAAATGCATGCCTGTTTTACCCATAAGTCCCCAATACTTGATATCGGCACGTGCTGCAGAGCGCCGTCAGCGGTACTCAGGACTGGTTTTGCCGGAAAACACTGGGCATACAATTGACCAGTCTCCGTCTAAAGCCGATTCTTTTCAAGCCACGTAGAAAATTGGTTCTGTGGACGGCAAACACTAATTTGGCTGTCTAAAGACGTATTTTAACAAGATATGACCCGTGGTAATAGGATTTGAAAGGCAATGCTATTCTTATAATCCACATAATTAATTTATCCGAACAACTATTACAATCTGTGTAAATGAACACGCTCTACACTCGTATTAAGAAGTGTTTGGCTCATTAGAATAAGCGAATTCAAACAAGCCTCAAAGGAAGCATTACTACGCTATCAACATTTATATTAGTTTCACTGTTTTCATGTATGTCTTCTGAACTTGTTAGCATATTCATGTTAATTTCTAAATTATTTATTTTGATGTAGATTTGAAAAGGACATCCAGATTGAAAGTAAAAACTCTGAAATCAATACTTTGTATCTGTAACATTGTATTTAATATTGACAAGCCATTGTTTCTCTTCTATATCGCTAGATGTCTATGCCAACATAATATATCTAAGTCGCTCAAAGAGTTAATAGTGAGTTGTATAGAAGAGTACATATAAGACAAATTAAATCCTATTCCAATCTTGCGAATTCTGGAACGCTGTCCGTACAGATTCGCATACTAAACCAAGCAACGCCACCCAGTACATCGTTTCAGAGAAACGCCAGAGAAAATTGGCAATTCCGTTCCTAGACACGGTGTCTACAATTATTAGTCAATCATTTGACCGATGGCTCCCCATTACTGCTGGTCTATTTGTCCGGCTGTCACCAACTGATGGGCAACTGACCACTGTGTGACTGTATTGACAATCCTGTCAGCAGTGATGACCGTTCTGCTGACTGTGAGGTTCTCTGTCAGCTCAATCGACCTCGCCACAAAGTATGCATGCACAGTCAGATTCACACGGCATTGGTGGACTTGTTAGCAACTCCGGTTCCACGTGTGGAATAATACATGCTGTTTTACAACTATGGTGACGTATTGCACTAGGTAACACCCCCCTCTCCTAACCCACCCACATTTCAAGAACATTACACATTACAAAGATGGTATCGTACATTAATAATATTTATTCTAATGCATTTACCAAGTACGCAACGATACAGCTGGTCAAAAAAATGTGTTCTTTATATATTTTGTTTTAGAGATTAATTAAATAAGTTTGAATGAACGTATATTCCATTTCACAAATGGAAAAGACGTTTATTCAAAATTAAAAACTCAAAATGCAAAATTCGTGCCTAAAACCAACTTGAAAATTTGCAACAATGTTGTTTTGCTCAAGGACATTAGATTATCTTTTGCTGATGTTCCTTGTAAATACGTTCACAGAAAACTAATACATAGGGCAGTCACTTATTCATCAATAGGGCAGTCACTTATTCATCAATATTTGCACCGTTAATCTTAATGACCAATATGTAAGATAGTAAATTTCAAATGTCAAAATGATTCGTATTATTATAATGATAATATGTTTTAACTTTCGTAATTCTATCTGGCATATCTTGTTCTTGGAACATAGCGTCATGGGATTTGCCAGCATGTGAGACTATACCTCAAGACGTGTCAGCATGTGAGACTATACCTCAAGACGTTGCCAGCATGTAAGACTATACCTCAAGACGTGTCAGGGAAAGCTGCTTCTTGAAGGCCACATATTGACAATCCTACAGTGTCGATACACTTGATAATGGAGCCGTCACTGTCACAAAGACCTTACGTCTAAGATTTAAGGGATGCGACAGGAAATGTGTCACATACTGTCAGCGATGTCCAGAACTGGCTGTCCATGACTACGTAAGCCGCTTGGCGGTGACAGGCAATTATCTAGCGATAAGTCACTCGTGCGCGAGGTGTGGTACAATGTCCACGCTAGGTGTCACCACCAGATGTATTCTCGTCCCGCTCTGGTCACTTCCGGTCCGTGGACTGTCATTTTCAGATGTAAGCTCATCCTATGATTGGCCGGTGTCAGATATACTGTCTGATCGCTAAGAAAGGAGACACTACTCTGCCGACAGGAGTAGGGTAAAACCGGTTGACAAAATATGTAAGCGCTAGGTTTGATCTGCCGATTGGAAACAATGCATATTAATCCCTAATTTTCCTCTTGGTTTGGCCGGTATGGCCGCTGTCACACTTTCAATTAGCTGCCAATCACAGGTTATTATTTCTCTGTGAGTCAGCCTTCCAATCTCATACGGTTTATTTAGTCAAAACTGGTCCCATGGGGTTCCGGCATCGTTGGTAATAGGGGCCAAATTGAGAGACTTTAACACAAAGATGGACGAAAATTGCCGGCTTCGACTTCCAACGGAAATAAGACCGAGAACCATGTCTCGTTGTAGAGCTTCGTCCCTGTCTCTGATGATGAGAGGTTGTAACAATGCAATCAGGCATCTCAGTACCACACCAATGAACTCAGTGTCCATTGCTATACTCAGCCACATGTGTACAGATCTTACGACTCCAATAAAAACTACTTTCAAATCAGGATGTACGAAAACAGTGTCATTCGTCTATGCTATTTCAAGACTTTTCGACTCTTCAGAATAACATATTACCAAAGTGAAGGGAATGCATTAATAATATTAACATAAGTGCATTGAAGTCATGGGTACAGTTAGTTTATTGTGTATGAACGATGTATGTGTGTACTTCATTTAATAAAAACACTTGAAGTCAACCTGTGATGGGCCCTCAGTGACCAATGGACCACCAATGGACCACCAATGGACCACCAAGGGACCTAAAATATACATAAACCTGTCATGTTTGTAAAGACATAAAACCATTTCCATGTCTACTCACTCTGCAGACTATGGACTAAGAACTAGGGTTACGTTCTACACGTCTTTCACTGTGGTCAACTATCCGGCATCTCCAGCCCTTCCCTCTGGAACACGTGTAACAGGAGTTAGTCAATACATCACAGCGCTCGTGTGCTCCATCTGACACCACGCGCCACACGCCGCAGCCACCATTAAGCCAACTTAACTTCAGTGAATTACTCAGTACTAGTCAACGTAAATCTTTCCTGTGGACATTTACATCGAGATCATCCCCTCAGTCTAATCCATCACACTGTGAGACACGTCAGAAGCACGTAGTTACTACCCAGCCAATGTTACCACACTCGGACAGTGCAGCCAATATTCTGATTTTAATGCAAGTTTACGCCTGTAGTTAGGATGAACACTGCCATGAATTGCCTCCGCATACTTGAAAAGGCATAGGCCATTCGTCTCAACCTTACGGAAAATGACCCTGATATTAAATATGCATGTTGCATGATTTCTAACCTAATTATTTGAACGCAAAATATTCATTGAATCCCGATTCTAATGTCTGTGAAACCTCTCTCCTGATCTATATTGTAAACAAAGGTATCCATCCAACTTGTACTGAGGTATGCATTCAACGAACATACTATATAAATACACCTTGGACATGACATCCTCTGCCAAACCCCATTAAACATTAATAGTATGTCACTGATACTAAATGTGTCCGGGGAGTAGACCACAAGTCCGGGTCCGGATCCGGGAACTACCGCAGTTCACTTTGTAAGATAATTAACTTGGCAACAGACATTCAACAATTTGCAAAATAAATATATACTCGTTAAATTTGATAGTTTTTATCATGATTAAACTTGCTTGATAATGTATCCATTATTTCTGCCCACTAATTTGATTATTCCTCAATGGGCAATCATTTCAAGTTTGTTTAGAAGGATTTTCTTTCGTGCTGTTTTGTAACGAAGGGGAATTTCATCAAGTTTTTATTATTTTCATTTTATTCTTCTTAGAGTATTTACAAAATCTAATTGGCATAGTTATACCATTGAGTGTTATGTTCAAAGAGGTTTTCAATGGCTATCCGTGTGGCAGAGCTACTGTAGTAACATGCCTCTTTGCCTGCTGTTAAAACATATCCTTTCGCCTACCGCTAAAAGCATATTCCTACGCCCACCGTGAAAACATATTCCTCCGCCCACCGTGAAAACATATCCCTCTAATGTATCCCCAGCGAATACCTGAAGTCTCACCGACTAATTTGTCTCCGTTTCAGACAACAAAGACAATTATAACGTCATAACTATATAATCACCCAATTAGAAATGTTCTAAATGAGTGCGCAAATCGGGTTTTGTATAATTCTACCCTCAGTCGGATGGTACTCAACAGTATGGAGTTTCATTGCCGGGGAAATGTTCATCAGTTGTATCATGTCACTAAGAGATTTTGTCAGCGACATTTTGAAGTGATACTTAAAGAATTTTCATTAAATTTGAACTGAAATTCGATATTATAATTAGTTTAGACATTTAATTTTTCAATTGTTACTGAATAGTTGGAACATTTCCCCTTAAACAGTATGCACCATCTGTTAAGAGATGTTCGAACTATAATATAGTCGAATTATCATTATAAAAGAAGAACAATGTTTTGTTTCAGTACAGGTGATAATATTTAGAAAGCCTTACAGTAAGAATAATATGACGGTGTTGATGTCACTAAAATCATCGACAGTTCTTCAAAGTCAAAATATTAATTACAAGACTGCACAATACCAAGACAATTCAGTATCCACATCGGCACTCAGGTTAGTGATCAACCTAAAACTGTCCAAATTAGAACTAGACAGCAATGTAATGACGAAGACGAGGAAACCCTACCAGGGTCAATTCCTTGCTCGTATCTTGTAAGCCTTCTTGACAGAACTTATTAGTAATATTGGAAACAATGTGCTAGCCGAGGCAGTGAATTCCATTATTTAACACAGGGATCTGATGTCACGAGTCACGTGAACAGAGATGAAGGTATGCTCAGTAATTGTATCTCTGATGAGACCGACGCTGACAGTAATCTACTTTTATTTGCAGGGAATCCTAAAAAGACAAAGTGGGACGAAGAAAACATTCAAGACTGGAACAGAAAATAATTGCTTTTTACCCATCACGGCATTCTTGATCCAGCAGCTACACGAGGGGGTTGTCATTACGTCCGTGCATATGAGGGGATAGGGGGGGGGGGAGCTTGTGTGGGTCAGGATTCACTGGGTGGGGGTGACAGTGTAGGGGCGGGGGAAGACGAGGAAGTTAATGACCACAAGACGTGCAGGCGGTTGTTGGAATGGCGAGGCTGAAAGAGATCATGACATGTTGCATGTTTCATTAAATTAATACCGTGTGCGATTACTAATGCGGGATTGTGTTCGCTAATCAGCCGAGGTTGTTCTGGACTCGCCTCGTTCTTCTTGCAAGAGATACTTGATGAGGAATGGCGATCTCTACTCGTGGCTCTTGCAAGAGATATTTGATGAGGAATGGCGAGCGTGGCCCGGGTTAACACGATGTTCAATTTGAATTTAGATTCATGTGTAAAATGAAGCATAGCCTGAGCAAGGAGATGCTTGTAGCCACCATCTGATTAATGAGTCACTGAGAAGACTGTTGTGCACTAATTGTAGAAGAAAGACGCTCTCACAAATAACCTCCAGCACAAGATAGTCTTAAGTCAAAACCCCTTTCGTCTTTTTGTACATTCACACAGTCAGTAAAATCAACAATGCTATAATGTAAGTAATCTTAAAGGGAGAGTTCATTTTCCAAAGTGTCAGTATATTTCTGTCGTATTTCCTTCTAGAGCTGGAGATGCTAGGACAGGATGTTTTAGTCTTAGCTGGCTTAGCGTCAGAGGACAGACTACTGAGATCTGGACAACAGTGTCCATCAAGTGTTAATGGGTCTTCTCTCGTGCACATCCAGCTTACCACGTAATGCAGACATTCCCCTGCCGGTGAACCACGAGGGACCCACTACACACGGCGATGAGATCTGGCACGGGGGGAAGGGATAATCTTTTCTTGCCATATAACTACGATTGGATGCTTTATCTTGAAAAGATCCGCTTCGATTCTGCACTATACAGGAGCGTAAATTAGAGGATCGTTTCCCTGTTAGTCCGCCAAGACACGCAGTATCTAGAAATAAACGAGCTCCTCGCTGTGCGTCTTTTGTATGAAAGAGTCGACCTCGTTTGAATGACGGACTTACACGGCCGTAAAATAGCCCCAGAAAGAGGGAACCTAAATTGGACGTCTGCAGAGGAAGCATAAAACACAAGCTTCAAACAGCGTGCTGTGTCATGTAAAGTTGACGGTGTGTTGACGTGTATGCTAGTTAGCGATGCCTCCTAGCCACTTGTACAAGCAGATTCCACGGGTAAACTCGTCAACATTACACAAACCAATCGTTATAACATACTAGTGTTCCATGAAGCAAACTATTATACAGAAATACTACACGTCTTTAACATGGCATTGCACCATAGTTTCCCGCTGCAATAGTGCAATGCAATCTGGATCATATTATACTAAATATCTTTACAATCGAAACCATGTCATGAAATCTACTTCTGACCATCCATGGGCTTTGGATGCTAATATTATTTGCTTTAATTCCATAGGACCTTATTCGATAGTCCGCTCATACAGCGACGTGTTCTGAAATCTGAAAAAAAAATATATAATACACATTATTGTACGATAACGACTGGTGTACACAGAATTATTGGTTCGTCAGTACCAGGGTCGCTGTAACGTTAAGCTCTCTCGTTGTGTTACACAACTTTCAAGTTCCCTCATGCCATAATAATATATTTATAGTGAAAAACAAATCTTCAAATAAAGAAAGAAGATACTGGAAACAATAACGAGTGGCAACTCTGACATTTAATGCACAGCATGGATTCATTGTCAGACAAACGTTTAACTATTATGTCGCAGTTTGAATGTCGCTAGTGAATTGTAGAAACATGAGCATCGATATCAGATGCAACAGTTAGTGATACTATAATTCAATGTTTATAGTGCATGTTCGTTTAGTAGACCTATATAGACAAGACTTGCGAAGAATACAGCCAGTGTGCATTCTACCATGTACATGTATTCTGAATCTCTCCTATGAAATAACGATGACATATTGACATACAAGTTCGTGAAAGTATCAAAGGTAATCCCATTCGCATTCAAGTAACGAACCTAACGTTCAATGTCATTGCAACGTTTCGAAAAATCTGACTAATTGTCTTTTCTATTCCGCTTTCGTACTTGGCCTGTTCTGTCTCTAATGAACCCTGGAAGCAATCAACACCAGCTAATAATACTGGGAGCTCAGGATCGCCTTCAGCTGGACTCGGCGGCGTCATCAACGCTGGTCACGTCTTCGGCTGTAGGTCTGAATGGTAATATCTCCGTGAGTGACGGCTGTAATGGAGAAGGGCATCTTTATTATAGTTCAGTGGTCGCTAATGAATGCGCGGATACTGCTTTAATTAAAACTAGTTGAGATGTCGAGCACAAATGTTCTAAAAGACTGCTGCGGATGTGTATTAGCAACTCATCCACACCGCAATTAGAACATAACATTATACATTTCCACTGCTACAAGTGCACTATACAGTTTGAATATTGCAAAGCATATCGACACGTTCATTTAGTGCCAATGTACAAAGTTCCATGCATTGCTACGGCATCAAATGACAGACACTACCATTGTTAAAAGTGTCATGCTCTGTTAGTGTGGCACGCTTCTGGTATATCTCCAGGGAGTTGAGAAGGAAATTAAGTGAACGTTCACTGATCAAATGAACTGGGTAATAATGTAACATTGTTTTAGCATCAGTTAGATGGTAGATTGACACATTATACTACGCAGGATTATTATTATTGTTATTATTATTATTACTATTATGTGTTATTGTTGTTGTTACTGTTGATACTGTTGTTGTTGTTATTATTAGTATTATTATTATTAGTAGTAGTAGTAGTAGTAGTAGTAGTAGTAG
>JAVCKX010121845.1:0-11240 GCA_034780695.1 Lepetodrilus gordensis
CGTCATAACATTGCTATGATGTCACAGTGTAAATGCACAGCAGCTTCTCTGAAATCTTTTAGATGATGTGCCATTTTTCTTCTTAAATGACTTTAAAATGATATTGGGTGATAAATAGAATCCTCTATTTCCCCCCTATTTCTGTCCCCCCTATTTCTGTACATTTAATACATTTAATCTTTTATGATATATGTTTAATTTCCATGTTAAGGAACTACGCATCAGTTGTCCTGAACCAACGGAGATACGATTGCTTGAAAATGCAATTAATTAATTTCCCATTAATTGAAATCATAAGTTTATTCCGAGTGTTGGATAACGAGTTTCGCATGGAATGGCCACTGGACATTGCGAGGTCGGACAATCCCTTTGTTTGATCTTCCTACTGAGAATGCGAAGCCTGTCATTGAAGGCACTTAAAGTAATGACCTTATCGGAGATATGATCCCCGAATGGGCTTGACCAGCCCTTAAAATATGCTATGCATATCACGTTAATGACCAATGAATGACCCGTAACTAATTCTTTTCAAAATGGCGCAGGGCGCAGACGACACGCCTCGGCAAGGTCTTCATATCCAAGGGCATCAATTAAGAACTTTGAACGCAATTGTTTTCATATAATTTAGTTGGTATTCCTGGTTCAGAACTCTATTCAATATGCATGAAAATGTTATTGCAAGAACATTTTCGTATCCAATAATAACCGGAAACGTTTGAAATCCAGGCGTAACCTCTGACTCGGAGGTCATGACCCTCGTAAATTCCGGACGGAACCGAAAAGGTATCCATCCTAAGTTGCCGTGTAATTTGTACAATAGGGAGATAAAATTGCTTTGTCTCTATAGTGATTTCCAATCTAATGAAACTTGGCAATGGGCACTCATAACGTCTTCACAATTCTTTTAGTCTCTTGTAATGAATTCCTAAACAACACAAAGGGACTATGCCAGTGTAAAGAGATTATGGGCTTACTGTCAAATCTCATCCGACATTGTCAAGTTATAGCCTTCCTATAAAATGATTATTGTATGTAATTAATACCGTATCATAAAACAAGCTATATTAGCTCTGACAGGGGTCATGACAGTAACTATAGAATGCCATGTGTACTTTTCCTGCATCGTTATAAGGTTTTTAAAGTACTTGATCATTAAATACGAATTATGTAAATATGTATAATAAAAATATATGTGGGAAATATTCCATGATATTATAACTAATAGACAAATCAGTGTTTTATTCTATATTACTATTAGTAGTAGTAGTAGTCGTAGTGGTGGTGGTGATGATGGTGGTGGGTGGTGGTGGTAGTAGTAGTAGTAGTAGTAGTAGTAGTAGTAGTAGTAGTAGTATCAACAGCAGCAGAAACAATTATTCAACCTGTATGTATATCATTGTTGTAAATAAAATAAAACATTAAATTTACTTTACCGTCATGCACCAACACAACTATTACAATGTCATCGTTTCTGTATTTACCAATCACTTGACAATACGACATGCATAATACTCTCAATCCTTTCGTAAACAAATAGAATTCAGTACGGCTTTACGAAATAAAACAACGCAAAGATAAGTTAATCCCTAATGGACTTAGTAGTACAATGATAGAGCAAGTGTTGTAAATTTTAAACTCACGTCGCCATGGTCGCTAACATTCGGAGAAAACCATACATCCATATCGCAAACGTTATCATAAAGCATATACTAGTATGTCACTTTATTGCTTCCGCTGATATTTAATAAATACACGACTTTCAATGCTTCACTGTCCACAATTTTAACCCATTATCTGCCAACTTTCGTATTTATATTTTTTTCGGTTAATTCAAAGAGTTATAACAGGTGCGTGCAAATCCAATCCAATCCCATCGGATTTTGTCAGCGGGTTTTGATACTCTAAATCCTTGTATTTATCAAGTTAGTCGAGTGAGTGCCCCCGTACTCCCCACACATAGAGCGTGTCACAGTGATGTGGTTTGCTACATACATAGACTTCAAAGTCCTGAAAGAGATGTACGCGAATCGCTGGGGAGGAATGCATGGGTCACGTGACACTGCATCGGTCCAAATAATGTAATACAATTTAATTCACTTCAAGTAAATTGTTCCTATCATGCTATGATATTCATCATGAGAATCATTTAATAAGGTTTTTAATCAAGCTATCGTATTTCTGTATAAATCCCAATTCAGAAAAAAACGGTTATGACATTTCATGGTTGGTTAAATATTTTAATATAAATGCAAACATGAAATTTATAAGACTAGGTACAGTTATATCATTTTACGCTGACATATTCAACCTTCTCAATTCTGTCGTATATTTATTAAGTCATGATTCGTTCTATTCAAGACTGGACTTTGCTTTGTCGTTTGTTTTTCTTTTATTAATGAAGTCCTCTTGTACTGAATCCACCATCCAACTGTTGTTTGGGAAGCAATCACGACAAAACTAGACATCCTGACACGCAAGTAAGAGAAATGGCACGTTGGTTGAGCTTGAAATCCGTCTTGTATGCTGCGTGAACATAACTTTTGTGGCAGACCGATTCATCATGGCATATGCTAAATAGGTGTACACATGTTACACCTTAGATCCTCCTGTAGGTTCCCTCCTAACAAATGACACTGCTTGACTTCTTCTGGACTCACAAGAACGAAGACATGAAAGCGGAATTCCAAACTGTCATTTCAAAAAAGAGTACTGGGAATCATGCTTTGTAGCTTCATGGGAACTCTTCTGTCCATAGAGACACTGGTCTGCGTTTCACGAAAAGGTTGTACCGGTAGTCCTGGCCTAAATCGAGATTTACGTCACTTCCTTATAGTAAGAGAATGGCGTACGCCCTGATTTAGGCCTAGACTACAGTACGACCTTTTCGTGAAACGCAGACACTGGTGGCGCTTTGTAATAAGCGGTCACCAGTTATGTCGTCTGCTTCCTTTCCAGTTCAGCAGACGTCAACAAACGTGGATGTCGTCTGCGGACTGAAGATTATTTTGTTATATAATTTGAGAAAAGAAAAACATTTATGTCATTCGTCCAGATTCGAAAGAAGTAGAAAACTTTGATGCTTTACAGAATATGCCGAAAGGAAATTGGCATTTTAATATCCAAGTATCACAATTTGTTCTTGATTAACTGAATCCATTAACATTAATTTAAATTAATTAGAACTGTTACTAAAATACTAAAACGCCACTGGCTACAGACATTGTGATATTATCGAAGTAAAAACATTGCTTTGATACATTCGAGAACATACAGCAAACGGGTTCTAATGAAAATGTCTAATAATCCGTGATTAATACTCAAATACTGTTCTTTTCTTGATATAGTCTATGATGAAACATGCACCTATGGACGCATTTTCAATCTCATAGTATCTATTCACCATGACCTAGGTCTGTAGGCTATACATACTAGTATGTGATTTACAAATATGTTCTATATTAATATTAGCAAAACTTGGTCTGCTCGCCACTTTTTCCACACAAAATATTAATAATAAATTTATGAGTTCACCAAACGAAAATAACCATAGGTTCAAGAACGACAACGAGTCCTTTACGAAACACACAAGTTGTACGACACCTCAAACCGATAAATAAGACATAACTCAACACCGAGTGTAACAGAACTCCGAAACCTAAATAGATGATGTATCCGCCCAATTTGACAATATCTTCACCAAAGCACCCTACATTGATAACCTCTGAATGAGAAGTATACAGCCACACTTAAAGAAGATGGGAAGGGTCGAGCCTTTCTATGGAATTACTGTCGATAAATTGTCGTACGTCAATATACAGCGCCGTTTAACATGTAAAACTGAGGGAGAGGACGGTGTAAGTCTTCATAACACTGCCCCCAAGGGAGACGGTTTCACCTGTTTGGGTAACCAATGACAATACATATGACCTAATTTGAAGCGAAATTAACGTGGAAATCCTCAGAAATGACACAGTACGTCTCTCTTGACTGTATCCTTACACGTCACGTAAATTACATTTACGGTACATTCCGTAACCGGTTTCTTTTTCAGATATTGAATACACTGATCATTCACTGTACATTCGTGAACCGTTTCTTTTTCTTTTTCCAAATGCGGTATTGACCCCATGATCGATCAGTGTAACCGGTTTCTTTCTTTTCGGAACAGAACAGAATATATTCTTATAAATAGACAACACTGAACACTGGAATATCTATTTCCAGAAGTTAGGTCATATTACCAGCTCCCGTGGCGTAAAGGACAAGAAGAGCCATACGTATTCAGTAATTTCCACGTCTGGCTCTATAGTACACGCGTCCACCAGCGTCATATTAAATGTCTCAATTTGCATTCACCGTGATGAATTTGAATCTGATATCTGTCGGTGATGAAGACCGCTATGAAATGTCTACGCGCGTGTGTACGTAGGCGGTCTGAGGGGCGGGGTGGGGTGGGTAGGTGTCTGGGGCTATTCTCGAAACGTTCTTACGAACTTCCTAGCTAAGAACTGTTCGTAGCCATACTATAAGAATCGGTAAGAACTGTTCTTAGGCTAAGAAGTTCGTAAGAACGTTTCGAGAACAGGCCCCCACGCTGGTATGTATCTCTTTACAGAAAGTCGTCTGGAGAATAGTTTTCTACAAGAATTCTGTAGACCTTTGAAATCCCGATTCTGAAAATGTTCTTGAATCCCCCACAGAACAAAATGGGAGAAAAAAATAGTTCCCCCGTGTAATCACGAGGTACAGGAACTCAGTAAAGTGCCTATCAAGATATTAATGTATTCTAAAAATAATCACGCTATGGTGAAATAGAGAACATGCAATACAATACAATTTACAATACAAGGTAGTCTGTATACTTTTATGCAATTATTTAAGGATTGACTGCAATATTATTTTGCATTTATCGAGGTATGAACGTACAATCCGATGTACAAACTGAGAATCCGTGAAGCATTATTAAGTTAAAGAAGACGTTGTTTTGAATTAATCGCGAATGTTTGATTTTCAGTTTTCAATATACGTCTTATGATCTAACCCTAACCCTAACCCATGACCATTATACTGACTACATCTGCAATTTTGCACATATTTGGTTGTATGTTCTTTCATTTTAGTATTCTTTTTCGCATATTCGGTCAATATTTCATATAACAAAATGTACAACCTGATTATCCGGAACACATATAGCCATAGTAACCATGACGCTGTAGGTTACCAGACCTGGACAAAGATTACGCAAACTGCGACAACCATGTATTATGACGGCTATCTGCTTCCTATACATTTGGAAATGTAAGAAATAACCTTTATGTTTGATCCTATACTATTTCATCGTTTGCCATTGTAAATAAACACATGTCCGTGTGATTGACGTTTGCGCACCGAGTGCATGTCGGAGAATTTGCAGTAAAAAAAAATGCGCAAAGAATGCACGTGTTTCCGAGGGATGTCAGTCGCGGAATCTACATACTCCGACAAGTTGTCGAAATGGCGAATGTGCCGTTCTTGATTGTGTGCGCATGATATCCGGAAGCTTACGTTTAGGCTACTCTACATATTGTTTATCTCAATAATATGCTAGCATATTGTTTTGATAAAAATCACGGGACTTGTAAAAATTAATATATTTCCGTTTTAACACACGAGTTGTTTAACCTTTAATGTAATGATTATTAAGTTTGCTGTTACCTAAAGGCAATACTAGCGCCTCCATGTATTCTTTAAAGGATGGAATAGAAGAAAGAAGTGACCTATTAACCTTAATCTTTGTTCGCAAGAGCTGTATACGTATATCTCATAGCTTTCACCATCCACTTGATGTTTACGGAGATAAATATACGATTAGTCTTAATGGATGATGTATTACAGTTCCACCTCCTCGCCGTCCGAAACCACTTGTCTGTACTCCAATAGAGCACACGTTTCACTTCTTCAGGTAGCCCGTCCACGCTCGCCATACCGGTTTCCTCAGTCTACCACCGACTTCCGACCAACTCAACTCTCAACTAAACCTGTCAACTAAATCACTCGATGCCCACTTCTCCTTTCGGCCTGATATCATGCTACTGCCTCATACCCTTGTCAATATGTAGTTAGCATTTCTTTCATCGGACAACAGACGTATTTTGATGAAACAAAGAAGAAATGGCTTTAGAGCTGGTTGTTAACAGACAGCAATGTCAGAGGTTATCATGAAGATAGCCATGATTCTCTTCTAACAGAGAACACTCACTACCCCGACTCCGTTTGAGTACTCTGTCATAGATCACCGCGTTTCGTGTTCTCGTAGAGGAGTCATATGATTTGCTCTATACGATGTTTTATAGACAGTCTGAGAGTTTGCTTAGAAAACGGATGTTACTCAATTGGAAATTGACTGTTTGATATTTGATATAATCAGGTCACAGATATAGCAATCTCATTAAAATCAGATACAGAACTGACGCTCAGATATTTGAAAAGTCCCTATGTTTCCAAATTAATGCTAACATGTTTAAAAAAGGAAACAATATCTGATTTCAATTAGACTTCAGATATAATGGGGAAAAAAAGAATTTATAGGAAAGTAGACTTTTCAAATGTTCTGATCAGAGAGAGCGAGCAGAAAACAAGGGACTTATTATCGAAACGTTTTTAGCCTAAGAACAGTTCTTAACGATTCTTATAGTATGGCTACGAACTGTTCTTAGATTAAGAAGTTCGTAAAGAAGGTTTCGAGAACAGGCCCACATGAAAGGTTAGCTATCTGGTACTGCATGTTTAAACGGAAACGAGTTGGACAGTTAGGTACGCTGTTGAGATAGAGCATAGCTGATAGCCAACAAGGTAGAATGAGTTCTCCTGTACTGTACATAACAACGTATTATACTCTAACTTTAAAAGTAAGAACAAGTAACAAAAAAGCGTCGATTTCTACAGACACAATTGTCAATTTAGTCAGTCAATATAGCACTTGACCCCAAAATAATTTGTAAGAAAACATTGTTGGTCGTTGTCTAGAGATTTGGGTCTGGAGAATAACATATCAAAAGTTGGCAATCGTTTGACCCTCAAAAAGGGTCTAAATATGACGTCAAAGAAAGATGGCCGCGAGTGTTAAAACACTGCTAAAATCTACCAGTATACAGTTAATTTTAATAATTTATATTCACTTTTAGTAAGAATATCACTCATAATAATCATTATTTTGGTAATTGCATGCATTATGGAGAATATTTAAAATTTTGGCCAAAATCGGACCATCATAAAGTGTCCACCTATGACGTCAACGCAAGATGGCCGCCAATATTAAACATGCATTTATATTAACTACTTGTATAATCCGTGGGCTGGGAGGGTTCGCCGTGCATCCCATCCCTCACACCATCCCCCAGAACCTCCAAGAGTGGTATATTTGATACACAATAGTTATTGGACTATACCTTTCCGCCATTTTTCAAAATGGCCACCAACCGAAATCAGCTTGTAAGACTCCTACAAGCTTAATTATGATGTATATACGAAACTTTTACGGGTCACTGAATCCATTAAGAACAGTTATACATCCAGTGGGTCAAATAATGTAAGCAGCCATTTCCATTTTCAAAATGGCCGCCAATCAAAATTGTATATTTCACGTATCGGCTTGTAAGACTCCTACATGCTTAATTATGATGTCTATACCGAACTTTTAAGGGTCAATGAATCCATTAAGAACCGTTATACATCCAGTGGGTCAAATAATGTAAGCGGCCATTTTCATTTTCAAAATGGCCACCAATAAAAGTGTTTTTAGTCATATTTTTACTTTTTATATATATTGAGGGCCCACTATACACCCCAGCCCCACAACAGAACATCGAGGAGTGGTATCATTTTGTCCAAGGGACCCTTCTCATTGATATAATAGATTTTACCAACACATTTGGGTTGCCGGTTTTCAATGGCCGCCAACTAACATTTTATTTTTCACATATCAGCTTGTAACACTCCTACAAGGTTAATTATGGTGTCTATACCCACATTGTATGGGTAAGGGAATCCATTATGAACAGTTATACATCGAGTGGCTCACCTAATGGAAGCAACCATTTAATTTTCAAAATGGCCGCCATTAAAATACGTTTTTCGTCATATTTCCACTTGCAAGATAGATGTATAGGGCCTACCATGCACGCCTTCCCAACCCCTGAACCTCCAAGAGTTGTGTACATTTGTTCAGGGGGACCCCTTCATTGATAATTTATATGGTACCAAGAAAAACGTTGGGTTTCACTGTGCATTTCCGCCATTGTTCAATAGCTGCAAACCGAAATTGCTGCTTCACATATCAGTTTGTAAGACTCCTACAAGTTTAATAATGGGGTATATATATCAACAGTTGTATGGGTCAATGAATCCATTAAAACAGTTATACATCCAGTGCCTCAAATATTGTAAGCAGCCATTTTAAACTTTCAAAATGGCCGCCAATAAAAGTATTTTTTTCCATATGTTTGCTTGTTGGATATATAGAGGATCCATCATGCATCACAACCCCAACCCAGAACCTCCGAAAATGGTATAATTTAGTTCAGCGGACCCTCGCCATGCATAACGTACATGTCAACAAGAGAAATGTTGTGTTGTACTATACATTTCCGCTTTTTTTCAATAACCGCCAACCGAAATTGCATGTTCCAATATCAAAGAATCCTACCAGCTGCATTATGATGTATATACCCACACTTTATGGGTCAATGAATCCATTCGGAACAATTATACATCGGGTGGCTCAAATAATGTAAGCAGCCATTTTGAATTTCAAAATGTCCGCCAATAAAAGCATTATTTTGTCATATTTCAGTTTACAAGATATATATATATAGGGACAACCATTAACCCCACCCCCACCCCAGAACCTCCAAGAGTTGTCCAGGGGGTCACATTTCACTGATATTGTACATGCTAACAAGAAAAAATAGGTTGGTCTATACATTTTCCGGGGTTTTTTTTCAAAATGGCGGTAAATCTGAAAGATTTCTGCGTTCACATATGTCGGCCTGTTAAGACTACTATAAGCTTAATTTTGATGTTTATGCCCACAGTACTTGAACCAGCGATGGTATTAATGTTCTTATTAGGTTATTTGACTCTGAAAATGTGGGTATAGACATACAAATTAAGCATATAAGAGTCTCATAGACCGAAATATGTGAACGCGCATAATTTTGCTTTTTGAAAAACAGTGCAAAATGTATAGTGTAACCCAACCAGTCTCTTGGTAACATGTAAATTATCAACGAGGAGTGTCCACTGATCAGAATGATACCACTCATTGCCGTTCTGGAGTAGACTAGGTGTACATGGTGGGCCATATATATCTATCTTGCAAGTTAAAATGTGACTTAATGGCGGCCATTTTGAAAATGAAAATGGCTGCTTACATTATTTGAGCCACTCGATGAATAACTGTTCATAATGGATTATCTGACCAATAAAATATGGGTATAGACGCCATAATTTCGATAGTAGTAGTTTTACAAGCTGATATGTGAAAAAGAAAATGTTGGTTGGCGCCATTGAAAACATATTTGGATTTCTTGTTATTACAGAATAATACAGTAAAATTCATTAATTAACAATATAGCAAGATACAATGAACGAAGCTAACAGATTAAAACAACAAAAGTAAAAAAAAGAAACCATAATAGTGATATTTGTAAATGTAATATTCTTTTGGGTGATTTTTCTATATTTATCTTACAAAATCGATAAAATTATTAAATTTTATAACTTAAAATTATGTTTTATAAATTAAATACTCTATTATAAGCAAATACACACACAAATTGCATTATAATATCAAATGGGGAAAGTTTCCAAAAATATATTTTTCCACATATTTTCACTATCTTACCCTAAAATACATATTTAGCATCAAATTTGGAAGGAGGATTTTGGATATGTTGTTTAGAATGATCATTCAAATACAAAACACCAAAAAACATTTCTGTTCAAATTTGTTTTGGGTCAAACCCTATTTCTCCTGGCCTATACCATACAGCTTATTTTGGTTTCATTCTATAGAGTTATTCTATACATTGTAATTACCCCCATATTATGTAAACAAACGAACATATTATCTCGAAAACGTACCGACACTAATATTGGCAGATTAAAGGCATACTATCACAGATATCTGTGGTTGTTTTGGACTAGTTCTTAGCTATTACTGCAAAGTACATTCACTTGACATACATACAATCATATTTGTACTTCCAATAAGCTTTCCACCGCTGTGTGTTTGACAAATCTTTACTGCAACCCCTCTGCGACTCTTAGAGTCGGGTTTAAATCAAATACGGCCAACGGTTTTATATAATGCAAAGGGACATAACTCTAATGTTTCCTTCTTAAAACAATAATGCATCAAAGACAAGATAAATAGCGGAACGTTCCCCTATTTAGTATAAAATACGATTTGTTTTATAACTATCGAGTGCTGGGGGACAAGTACATCAATAAATAAATACTTTTGAGTGAATAAATCAAGCGTAATTAGTCTAAGATCGAAATTTGTTTGTCCGATTATACAGGTCAATCAACTGTGATATTATGCCTCTAAATGGTAAAATAGTGTTGGCAGACAAGGTGAAGCAAGGAAAACCATGAGACTGACCACATACACGCATGAACATGTGAAATTACATCATACGTAGGTGTGGAATCTGTAATCCTGGGACACATCTCATAGCGTCAATGTTGAAATGGTAGTGTTGTGTCATGGCCACTGTCGACAATGTTGGGCAGAGGCTGAAATGTTACAGGTAATCATACCGTTATCTTGGGTGTAGTAATCATTAGCTTAATTCATCTGAAAATTAGATTTCCTCAAATTTAAGATAAAATATGTCTCATTGTATTCTTTCGAAACTGTGGTAATTATTAGTTATAGAACAATTTGTCAAAATTAACAATTTTTAGAAAATAGCTTTCCAAACTGGATAAATATGCGTAGAAGTATTCTTGGAAAGCATATTAATTCAAAAGATTAATATTACCAACTCTAAAAAGTAACATACAATTAATTATGACATGTACAATATGATGTACAAAGGGAGGTAATTTGCTATTTTTTCCCCAACTGATTTGGTCGATTATAGCATTAATAATTGCAAATATATTGAAATGAATAGTGTTTCTGCAAGTGAGTCTTGAAAGATACATTAGGTAATACTCTACCAATGTATTGGAAATAGTCGCACACCAGTCGA
>JAVCKX010121878.1:0-21971 GCA_034780695.1 Lepetodrilus gordensis
CAGTACATTCGCGAAAAACTGCGTGCAAAGTTAGGTAACGATTATTAGAGACTAACGAATATAGGATGTCCGACCATGCATATATGTCGTGTGGTGCATTTCAATCTATGATTAACGTAGGCCGTGTCAAATATCTGAATACATTTAACTATTTAACTCATTCGCGCGCGCACACACACACACACACACACACACACACAGTGAATCCAGGTCAATTTATAAATACATTAGACACGCCGAGTCAAGAACTAGGCCCTTATAATCACACGTGCACACCTACGCAGACACGCACGCGCGCACACACACACGCGCGCGCGCGCGCACATACACCACCCACTACAGACATACCTCATTAAATGTACTTTAACATATACAGCCTATAATATTATGTATTTGAATATCTAGCCGCCGACACTGGTATGCATAATGCCATGCATGATGCCCTAGATATATTGTGTGGGTGCGCCGCCCTCTTTTCTATTTACATTCCAGCGATTGTGTAACACGCTCGGTAAACTGATGACATGCAAGTCTTGGGAACATCTGGATAGGATTATTGTAATATGGACTATATTTTCTCAATATCATATTAAAACTAGATCTAAATGTGTTGCTAAATGAATGCATATACAGCCAGTTGGCTTTTAAAGCTAGCCTAGAAAAGCGCACTTGAGCAAGATAATTTAAATTAATGATCTACATGTAGATATTTCATTCATTACTTAGTATAACATTTGCAAACTATATTCTATGTTCGTGACACATAATGTGACATTAGACCAGATGCATACAAAGAATATTATGGAAATTAGTCTTGCCAGTGTCAGCGCGTCCCAATGGGCGCCTGGAAACCGTCTGACTGTGACGTCATGGGGCATTCAAGGACAGCACAATATACAACGCACAATACAAAAAAAAGAGTAGACTAGTTCTCCATGTTCTAGTTATAAATATACACAGATCTACATAGCTAGACGCCATTTTGTCACAAATGTTTCCATATTGGCAACTTCTTGCAATCTTGATCAAGCGATTGTTTTAAGAACTGATCAACAAATGTGTAGAGATATTGTCATGCAATAATATCCGTGTTTCTGCAATCAACTATACATTACATCTGTGGCTTAGTATACATTTTTCTTTTGCATACTTATAGGCCTTCTGCAATGCAAAGACATTTCCATCTGTTCCCAGCAACGGGAAGGTCAAGCAGACAATAAAGAACCAACATATATTTGAGAATTTATTGAAATGATCTTTTCAACAAGTTTTCTTGATTTTCATAGCACAACTGTTCACATGGTTCAGATTTTGGAAAGTTTTCTTGCAAACAGATCGTCATACAAACAAACATAATATACAGAAACAGGGTCATACGTTCAACTGTAGTTAGTGAGGAATGACAATCTCCAAGCATGAGGTCCTATACAATATATATATTTTCACAATGGAAGTGTATACATATGTATTTTTTTATAACGCATTTCTATGTAGCAATTGATATTCCACTATTTTTCAAATATGTATTTGAACGATGTTTTATAATAATAGAATACAATGAATCCAGAAGAATTACAATTTTCCTTGTTTAAAATTAAAATGCCAAACAAACACATAACATTGCACAACATGGCATGAATAGTAATAGTAGCATGCTATTACACTTGAGAGACAAACGAAAGACGACATTTGCTGTGTAAATCTCTCAAATATCCAACTGTGACCCATAGCAAGTGTGGGCTACTGTTGGGGCATGCTCTACCTACAGCTCTAGGCTACTTATATCTATGTAAGTACTGTAGTAGCCTAGAGCTGTAGGTAGAGCATGCCGTTTGGGGAATAATGCAATTACTATCAAATGTCACTTGAGTTTGACGTACTGGCATGACAAGAAACAGTTTTGATTAACATTTCAGCAAAAAACAAACCCGAGTGGTGTCCAAATAAATCGGCAGAATTCTCCATAACATTGTCATGCCTTTCCGTAACATAGATCAAAAAGATAACAAAAAAAAATGTCATTTCTATTGAAGTTTGATCTATATTAAATTATTCCAACATGGTAGTTGAAACATGTAGCAATATCTAAATACCAGTACTGTTGACAAATTGAAATATTTTACCATACAAAATACTAAACTTTTCAACATATTAGTGATGTATATTTAACCCACTACAAGTATTTAAAGTAATTTATTCCCCATATCTTACCAGTTGTCAATTTCATATTTGTCCGGATGGTTGAATTACTGATTGAATTATTGAACAACATTGCAGAAGGGATAGAAATTTGTCTGTTAACCCTATGCTGCACACATCCTATTACCTATCGCCGTATCAGTGACAATTAGCAATGCACTAGTATACTAAAATATATTTGAAACTTTTGAGCATGATAAACAGGATGTTAATGTGAAAATATTATTGGAGGTACAAAAGTGACGACACTTGCGCCATGTGAACATGATAATGCACTTGTATATATATATCACACAAATAATCATCAACATTACGTGCATTTCAGCATTTACAATAAGCATTATCATGGCTACAAAAATCTTGGCATTAGCATCAATTATTTCAACACTGCTTACAAGGCCCGATTATCTTCAAGTCACATGATAATAAATTAATGTCCATGTTTCGAGCGACCAAGGTTTAAGTTAAGCCTTGGCATACATTTTACTAGTCATACTGTAATCATGGTATAAATAGGGGCATACCCCAGCAAACAAATAACAATATACATAATACCACATCATTTACAACGATGTGTGAATGTCACATTTTATCACAAAGTTAACACTCACACCTTGTAATACCAGTGTTCCAAATAATAGGGGGTCCGGGGGGTCATTTGAATACATCTGCAATGTCAATAAGTGTGACCCCCTGAAAAGTACAGATTTTACCACCATTAACATTGGGACTATGGAGAATGACCCCCCTTATTATTTTCATTATTTCGAACACTGTTGGTATAACATTATGGGTTTGTTTGCTGTGAAGGCAGTTTTATTTGCCAGACCACCAGTATGACACTATAGTGACGTGCAGGCCTGAATATTATTACATGTCACATCTGTCGCATGCATTCACATAGATGGAATATGTACATAGATTGTGTTTCTGTCCACTGAGATTGCTAGCTCTTGCACACACTCCTGCAGCTGTACACTATGTTACAATACTGGATACATGTATACATCAATATCAAACTAGACATCAAAGGGAAAATCTCAATAGGTTTTGCATTGCTACTATTGACTAAGCAGCTAAACGTGTTTTCAAAAACATTAAAACTCAGCTGTATGGTGCAAAAACACTTGAATGCTTAAACATAAAGAGCTACACGAGAACTGGCAGTATCTGAAAATGTCAACACAAACCGAATGCACAATGGATTTCAATATAACAAGCTAGAATAAGGCAGGCTAAAGAAAGGTGTTTTACACATTGTCTTGGCCACAGCAGTGGTGGATGTCGTCCACAGTGTCTCCTGCTTACTGTACGGATGAGTGGCACTTGTTCCCACCCAGTAGATCTTACCCTGTGCTCCAATTCAGAGATTACTACTTCCTACTACGCTCCACTATGGAATGACTGTGGCTCCAATGACCAGGTAAAGCAATGGATGATAGATACTACTCGCCCCCGATCCACATCTGTGCGCACACACAAACACACACACTTGCACACAGCCTGATGCAAAATATGGACAACATGTACACTACTGCACTACGAAAAGTATTGTACATATTTACAAATGTTACAAAATATTTACATCATTGGCCCATTGTGCAGAACAGTTGTAGTTACAATTGATTGCAAGTCAAGTTTTCGGAACCCATTAAAACTTTAATTCTGGTTGTATGAACCACTTTTATTATTATAACAATTCTAGCTGATAATTTGCACCAAAGAGGTTGCCTGAAGTGTAAATTATTTAACTTGCCACTGTAAATCAGGCACATGTTAGTCGAGAGCCCTGCATATTCTAAAGTATTGCAGCAATAAGTGTTTTATGCAATGGAGTTTACATTTCAGAAATTTTTAATTTTTAATTACAATCAATTGTAGCTACAAGTCTTGTGCCAGGGGCCCCAGATCAGGTAGGGGGAAGGCAATGTGGGCATATTACCAACACCCAACCTGGAATATAATACATAGTTTATAGTTTATAGTTTATAGTTTATAGTTCCTTCCTCACTGCACTCTTCACCACCATCGCTTTGTTCACTAGCTTCTCAGCTGCTTTACCGCTCCAGTTAAATTAGCACTTCCATCCAGCAGTGTGGTACAACACTACTGTCCCGTGTTCGCTTCTCCATACCACAAATATATATTCTGACTAGTATAGCAGTAACCATGTAAATAGACGGCATCTTTGAACTTGGGAGAACTTTGTTCTGTCCATCTGTTGGCTGGTATGGGCAGTGGACAGTCTGTGTTCACTCAGAGTCACAGCACTAAAGTATACATGCAGTTGGTAAATGCATTGAAGTCAGCTGGCCATAGTTTGTCATAGGAATGTTTTTGGTAGTCGTTTCTTTCCTTTCAGATCCAGTTCAAAGCTTAGACAGCACTTTGACAGTGGCTCAAAGCTGGCACTGTTCGTAACTTCATATCTTACATGGAAACACGAGCTGGTAGTCAAGTACGCACACACACACACACACAGCGACAAGCAGACATAATGCACATAAACAGTGTAGGTCACACAGTCTCAGCCCACCTAGGAAGGCAGTCTCTCCCTCTTTCTCTCCCGCCCAACATTTACACTCACACTAACCCAACAATCAAGCAATAACTTAAGGATGAAATAAACACCTCTCCTCGTGAACGATCCACAACCTTGGTAAATTAATCTCACGTTTTTGCTGATGTGGTATTTATGAGCAGGAAGGCTGCCGATGATATTTGATGGTGCACGACGATGAACACTGCACATGGATGTTGATGGCAGTAACCATAGTGATGACAGAGACAAGTACGATAGATTCTTAAGCACAGATCTTGTTTGTCCAACACCAGATTGTTGCAGGCTGCTGACAGGTGACAGGTGCCACTCCAGAGTTATCACAGTTTTGTAGTATTATAGGCACGTCAGCAGAATGCCTCTTACGAATGATTGTATTTGATTAGGCAATATTTCTTGATCCTAAATAGTATCAAACAACTTCAACTGTAGTCGTCAATGGCTGCATACTCTGCAATAGAAATTACAAAAGATAAATGTTGTTGTTACTTAGAGATAGATTTAAGCTAAACAAATGTGAACACTCCTGGGGATGCAAATATTAACAAGCTTGAGTGAGAATTTTTTTCTAGTCTTAAATCATTTTTACAATTTGAAAACAAGTGGAATGTCCTTACCGGTGGTAATTCACTTCTATTTTTCTCAATGATTAATTCGTCAGTTGTTGTTTTCCGGTAGACAGGGTTGTCAAAATTCATACTTTTTCCGTTGCCTCTAGAATATCGTTTGTACAAGACGAACACCACCTGAAAAACCAAAGCAATGATGTGAACAATCTCTCTACATATAAACACTTATGATAAACATTGAAATGCAATAAATCAATTGTAACCGCCATTTTCCTTGCAAATGATCAAATTCTTTTATAATGCATTTAACTTAATACAGAGTTAAATTCTTCTAATGTTTTCACATTATGTTACATGCACACAAGTTTTGTACGTATATAAATTCCTACATTGTAGCGTCATGAGCAAGCAGAATACATGGATTTTGCCCTTCATAAATACACAGTATCTACTATTATTTATTTATTATACTCAGCTACTGTTAGCTAATGAAGTTATATGTAACTAAGTACATGTGGAATGCAGCTTACCACGCCAATGATGAAGATGACAGCCAACAAGATGCCAAAAACGATGCCTGCAATCTGTCCGATGTTTTCGTCCGAGAAGTGTTCGGGCGTATTGTTGGTTTGATTGTTAGCAATAGTGTATCCACTGTTCTCCGTTGTCACCTCTACAGTAGAGACAATGGGAGGCTGTTCACTTGTCAACACTGTAAAACAAGACCAGCAATTGAATACCAATATTCAAAGTAGAATGTGTATTCATAATATGCTAGATCCATTACTGTGATAAATAGCACGATCAACATGATTTTCAGCATAGATTTGGGACAATACATGGACTTATCATGAGCTTGATGTAAAAGAAAAAACGAGATGTAAATTGTAAAGCAATCTAGCTAACAAGTAATTGGTGATGGTAGTGATTTCATAGATGAATAGCGACATCATGCAGACAGGTATTATATTAAATATGGACGTTGCTAGTAAATATTAAGTTCACAGGCAATTGGTTAGATGGAGATCTATGCTAGGTCACTAGTGACGTCATACAAACAAGTAGTGAACAGAGACGAGTACCACTTATTATTATTACTGCAGCTTAGGAAATGTGGTATTTAACAAAGAAGAGCAAGGAAATCCACACTGATGTTTGTCTAGATATGGCTGATCCTTACCCTCCGAGCGATTGTGACTTCTGTTTGGAGAGTCTGGTTGAGACGGCAGTGGAGTCGTCTTCACTACCACAGTTGCACCACTTGTCATTTCTGAAGAATAACCACCATGCATGTAGGGTATGTTATCCGACTCAACTCATTACCAATCAACATTCTGTGCCAATCCAAACTTGTTGTTAGCCAACCCATACTAAAGAGACAACTACAAGCTGATGCCAATCCCAACTTACTGCCAACCCATGCTCACTGCTAACTGATACCAAGTGGTACATTTTCAAACTCAACAAAACCTACTCTTTGACTTGCAGTTACAGTAGAATCAGCAGCTATTAGTGAGAGATTGTACAATATTGCAACAGCCGGAATAATATATATCAAATATGCTTAATATTATGAAGCAGGCACTGAAACGACAGCATAACATCATTCAGCTTTCATGTCGGCCATACCAGACTTGACGTGTTCCAAATCATGCTAATATATTCTGTACAAGTTACACAAACATTCATCATGAGCAGATGTTATGAAACTGCTACTACAGTATGTCAAAAAGCTTACCGATAGGTTGACATGTCTTCATATCGGCCGCCAGCTTGAAGCCGTTGTCACATGCACAGCTGAAGTGATCAAGAGTCGAGTCGTAAATTTCTGCTTTGAGGAGTGCTTTGGGCAGACACAAATGATCGCAGCCTCCGTTGTTATCTCTGCAGAATCCTGATCAAAAGAAAATTACATTATTATTTTTGTGAAAAATATGCTTCATTGCATTATTTAAGTTACTTACCACAATATATGATACAATTGTATTACAATACAAAACCAATATGTAATCTCTACAGCACATGCCAAAATTCAGTTAATTATTTTACGTTGGCAATCGTATAGCAAGTCTACTGCACAACGCCAACTGCACACACTATATTCCACACAACTGCTGTAGTACTCACGGCGTGTGATCAGCTGTCTGTACGGGTGAAACACGTGCACGTCCATGGGCGAGTGGAGGTTCAACACAATCTCTTCTACATTCTCACGGCCGAACTTGCTGTACTTGCGCACCGACTTGGACGGCCAGTCAGTCCAGTAGAGGTAGTCCTGAACACAGACGCTTCAGTACAGATGGGGGAACAACAAATGCTCTCAATGCTCTCTAAATCATCCACAATGTTACAGCTAAAATTATTCTTTAAGAGTAATGTAACAGATTCTTTACGATTACTAAAGATATGGCCCCGAGATTACAAAACTTTTGAGTAGGTTTTTGTGTTCAACTCAAATGCTATTAAAAAACATGATTTTTTTTTTGAGTTGAGTATGAAATCGTACTCAGAAAAGTTTCGTAAAGATTCACGTACACCTGTCCAAAATTGAATAAACTGCCACTATTCAAGATAGAGTACTAGATAACAATAAATTGTTTCAAGATAAAGAGTATTAGATAAAACTAGAGGACAACGCGGGTCAGCGGTTTCTCACCTCGAACACGGTGATGGCGAAGGGATGTTTGAGGTTACTGTGACTCCGGAGGATGATGACGCGGTCCGTGCCATCCAGGTTTGCACTCTCGATGGTGTGCAGCTTGGCATCGATCCAATATATCCGGTTAGAAGAATAGTCTGAAAGTTGCAACAACAAACACTGAAGTCACTGCACAACATTGGTAAAATATACACGCATTGAACGATTTGTGGCTTAATCTTGCTGCACGAATCTTTCACTCGTATACTTTAGATAAATACTAGCCATATTAATTCTTAGTGATCAGAAATATGAAAAGAAAAACATAAACAGCATAATAACTAAACAAGATCTTACCAATTGTAATGCCATTTGGCCATGTAATGTTCTCAGAAACAATAACTTCTCTGTTCTCGCCATTCAATCCAGACCGTTCGATCTTTGGGTTCTTGCCCCAATCTGTCCAATACATGTATCTGAAACAAGAGATCAGGAACCATTGCAATATGTACAAGAACACACGCATTAGTCAAAGAACCGACGAAAGACCATTATGAATACTTTGACTCACAATGTGATGTAAATGGAAAATGCAGGGCTCGAAAGTAAGGATTGTCCGCGGGACAGATATATTATCCACAGGCACAATGAAATGATAAATTAGTGGTTTGCGTCGCAGCAGGACTATTTCATCTAAACACAACCCAGTGAATAGCCCATGTTATTAAACCAGTAGGTTCTTGTCCCTCAAAAAGGTAATGTAGAGCCCTGAAACGATGTGAATTGTTGAGGCACAAAATAAACTCACCCATTGTTGGGGTCCAAGACGATAGCTCTCGGTTCATCGAGGTCGGTATGAATCAAGGTCTTTCTGTACTTGCCGTCGAGAGAAGCCACCTCGATCCTGTCGTAGCCGGTGTCCGTCCAGTAGACGTACTTGTTGATCCAGTCCACGGCCAGACCGTCCGGCGTGTTCAGATTGTCTTTCACCACCTCCACCACGTGACTCGTGTCATCCAGGTTAGAACTGCAACACGCGCAAATACTCCTCAATAAGTGAAACATAATGTAATGATTTCCATATGTAGAATTATGATAATGACCAGGCGGCCTATTCTCGGAACCTTTCAGCAGTAATTTTTCATAGACTTAAGAAATTAGTTAAAAGAATCTGAATGGACATGTTCAGTGACAGTGACAGCTATATTACCTGAATATTTTCTCCTTGGTCACATCGGTCCAGTAGATTTTCTTTGCATTGTAGTCGTAATCCATCGCAATTGCTCCAGAGATTTTACTTCCGTTCAGCAGCAACTTGTACTCGAAGAACGCCTCCAGGCTGATCCGGCGAAGATCTTTCCTGTCCGCCAACAACAGCTCGGCTCTTCCAGCTAGAAACAGGAAATACATGTCTTAAAACATGGTTAGCAACTCTACGTTGGTGATAATTAAAACACCCAACAGACAAAACGGTTGTTGTTGCTATTTTGCATCCATAAACTCTATTTGTAAATAGCATCTTTCAGGAATAATGCATGTATTGCCCAAATTCCTATTTAACTCACATTTGGCCTTGCAATATCTGTTATTTTCCAACTGGTAGTTTTCCATGCATTCACACTTAAAGCTGCCCTTGGTGTTGATGCAGCGTTGTGAGCACGCGCCATGGATGTGGTTGTCGTGGCATTCGTCGATGTCGTCGCACACCGTCAGGGAGTTTGCCATCAGTTTGTAGCCAGCGTTGCACTCACAGCGATGCTTATTCCGGAAGAGATTAACACATTTCTGACTACATCCGCCGTTGTCCTTGTCACAGGTGTTGTCTGCAAGAAGGAATACATCTAGTATAATACAGATGAATCTCCTACCAACAACATTGGATCTTTCAGCATAACCAATTATGTACTATTGGCAGAAGTAAAAAACTATCAGCACATAAATTAACTTAAAGTAATAAAATTGTACTTTTGTTAAAGTAATTAAAATAACAGAACCTATGAAAATTGCAAATCCTTACGAATCGAGACGAAAACAACTACATGTCCAGTGCTCATGTTCTCAAAACCTCTTAGCAAAGAATTAGTACACAAGAACTTCTTAGAAGTTTCGGGAATACAGGCCAAGGTTTCTAAATGTTATCATTTTCACTTAACGAAAGATAGGAATATTTAAATCATTTGTAAAAACTGGAATTAAATCTAGCCACTACTACTACAAATAGAAATCAACGTGCTCACATTCACAACACATTATATTTATTAAAAGCATGGATTTGCAACACAGCCGGCACTAACAGCCGATTGCATTTAACGCATTAAAGGTCAATCAAAACAAAAAATACAACAATACAACTAAACAAGTTTCATACACATTAATAGTCTATTGTGTAGAGGTGTACTGTTTTTCACAGTACATTGTTTATCGGGGAAAAAGCAAACTTGGATCTAGATTTCAAAGAAGTTTTGTGGAAAATAAAGATCAACAGTAACAAATCTTTACAACATAAAGTGCACAAAATGTATAACTACAGGGCAACAGGTGAAAACAGACAAACCTAACATTTCAAACCTACCATCTGGTCCGGCCGCTAAATAGGGGGAACAAAATATAACAAATTAATGTAATCCCTTGGAATTAAATTACAAATTGTAAGTTTGGAGATGTTATGTTATTAACAATGTGTAGCTTGTTGGGTAACTTACGTGCACATCCTAGCTCGGGGCTCTCGTCGTTGAAGTTGGGACAGTTTGGAGTCCCATCACAGACCAAGTTCCGTGGTATACACTTCAGCTCACCGCAGTCAAACTCTTCATCAGTACAGGCTGACTTGTCTGTCAAAAACATACAAACACGAATGTAGTTGCATGTTTCAACAACCAGCGATGAATAATACATTGAATAACTATTCTAGATCTGTTTCAGACCTGAGAAGATGATATTACACTTCAGAAATGTGTTTATATTCGTACATGAATAACATAATATTTCAAATAACAGTAACTTACTCTGGTTGCTGCAGTTGAGTTCATCCGATCCATCTTGGCAATCTACATTTCCATCACAACGAATCGTCTCCGATAGGCAGTCATGACTGATTTGACACATGAACTGATCAGGACGGCAGGTTTTAACACCTACAAACAAAAATTAGTTATATATTTTCTGCATTTAACAAAAAAAGCAGCAAAACATTAAGAAATAGAAACACCAGTGTTTGAATGCATCCAAAAATACAAACAGTCAGTCCTATTTGAACGTTAATTAGGCTGTGGTAATTTTGAACATTTTTGTCAAAGATAGCATTAATTCCAAGAACTTTAATAGATGGACACACCTACTGGACTGCGATATGTTTGTCTCTGGCAGAAAAGTGGTTAAAAGTTTGCATCATGGTCGCCACCAACACTTACAGTCCTCGTCCGATTCATCTTCGCAGTCGGGATCGTTGTCACAGAACCAGGACATGTGGATGCACTCCCCTGACGACTTGCACTGGAACTGGTTCATGGAGCATGTCCGGTTGGTGATCAACGAACAGTTCTTCTCGTCGCTGTTGTCAGTGCAGTCCAGGTCGCCGTCACAGACCCAGTCGTGTCTGATACATGGCCCGTCGTGACACTGAAACTCCCCTGCATCACACGACGTTGGGACAGGGCCTGAACGACAACAAACAAACATGAATAGATGCAGATTGTGGGAAATGTAACACGTAAACCTGTCCACAGCATTAGGCATTGGTAAAAGATTGAACCAGTTTTTTCTTTCTTAAAAGTGGGCATTGAAATTCTGATGTAACATTACACTGGGCATTGGAAGTTGGCTTGGATTGATATCAGTAGCATCTTGTTGATCTTTGACATCTATGCAATTAATACGGAGCGGCATTTAAATAAGCAGTTTCATTTTCAGTTCTTTTTGAAAATAAATATGTTTAAACCATTAATATGACAGGAACATATGACCAATCCATGGCATACAATAAAGATGATGATAATTAAGCCTAGTCCATTGTAAACTCACCACATTGTGTCTCATCAGATCCATCCTTGCAATCCCTTTCAAAGTCACACTTCCACTGCAGGGCGATACACTGGGTGTTGTTACACTTGAACTCGTCCTTTGTACACTCAGCTTCTGGCAACAGAAACGTACACAATGTAATCATGTGGATAAAATATCTGACGCAATAATCACACGAGTAACGATACACTAAAAATAAAGTTTAGCAATCTGTATCTAAATAGAACCATGTTCAAAGAGGCGAGTATGCTTTCACTCACAAAACCATTTCATGAACTGTAGCAGATTCTAATTCTATGTAGTTTCAAACATTGTACATCTCTGAATACTTAATGTTTGATTGAATTAATGTTTTACGTCAAGGCAGGAATATTTCATCCATTGGTGAACGACAATATGTACCGGAGTTTATTATATAATAAATGGTACAAGGAATGATATCTTGTACTTACTACAGTTTTGTTCATCCTCTGCTAAAGTAGCATCGCAGTCCGAGCTACCATCGCACTGCCAGCTCTTGGGAATACACAGTCCAGAATTACATTTGAACTGGTCCTTGTTGCAATGTCGGTTTGCTGAAATTGAAATTATTCATTAAACAACAGATGACATTTTGTCGGCAATTAATGCAACTGCGCTCAGGATTGCTCGATTTCAAATAAACTAACTATACTTACAACATAGGTTGTGATTCTCATCAGATCCATCACCACAGTCTGCGTCCCCATCACAGGTCCAGCGTAGCGGAATACACTTCCCGTTAGCTATGCACTTGAATTCATTTTCTGCACACGTAGTTTCTACAAAATCAAGAAAATGTTCCTTTTCATATATTTCCAACCAAAAAAAGGTTATTTAAAAAAACACATAAACCGGATTTTATGTATGTCAAGTGAATGCACTGTGCAGTTATACTTATAGCTAAGAACTAGTCCAAAACAACCATAAATATCTGTGACAGTATGCCTTTAACATAAAGGTAAGGTCTACCTTAAAAGTAATAGTTCATTGGATTATAATCAACATTTCAAAGACAATCTATCTAGATTAATACTGCTGCAATCTGGCCCCGGCGCAGGTGAATCTAGTTTACTACCAACGCCATACA
Source organism: Lepetodrilus gordensis (assembly GCA_034780695.1). Taxonomy (NCBI): domain Eukaryota; kingdom Metazoa; phylum Mollusca; class Gastropoda; order Lepetellida; family Lepetodrilidae; genus Lepetodrilus; species Lepetodrilus gordensis. The sequence goes on from JAVCKX010121878.1 coordinate 13,095, forward strand.
CCAGACGTGAATCACATTAATGGCAACACTTGTAGTGAAATGAGTTGGGTCCGATTGTAAACTAGACGCACCGTGCCGGAGCCGGACCGCAGCCGTATTAATGGAAGCACACCTTAATTAGTACAAAAATTATTGTTGGATTCAAAGTTGTCTGTGTTGACCCAGAGACATATTTCTCATGATGTAATAGTTTTTATTATATTTATTAAATAAGGATAGTACGGAATATATACGGTGATATCTAACATAGATATAAACTAAGATAGAAGTGTCCCAGACATAGGCATTGTACTCGAGTCTCTAGGGTATGTTGACAAATATTGACCGGTCTTGACTCAATCCACTGATAACGATTAGAAATAGGGGCGTGGGAGGTGATGATGCAACTACATGTCTACGTAGATCTTCGATACCGCTCAGATAAATCAAATAGAACCATTCTAAACTTGTATGTGACCATGTTTTACCACAGAACAGTAACTTATATCTACCGGCATGTGTATTTATCATCTGAGCAATCAAGAAAATGTATAATTATGAGTAAAAAGTTGAAATGGGGAGGTGAAAGTAATAGCCATTAAGAATGCTACGCACGACAATAATGCGACCGGAATGAAATATGCGCAAGGCGCGATCTGTGTGAGCGTTCTGATTGGTTCATTGGAACCAGCAGATTCTCAGCTGAGCAATTTCAGCCAATCGCAGTTGATCGAATGCGGACGTGACCTCTATAGGGTCACACACTCTATCACTGTTGAGATTTAGAATGAAACGTTATCGTGCATACACGTTTGTAAAACCTAGCGATATGCCACGCCTACTCAAACAACAAGTAACAAACACTTACATGAACCCTTGTTGATAAACTGATCATATACATGGACTACATTATATTATTAGGCGATAAAACAAGAGTCTCGTGTAGTAACGGACATACTACGTAAATCCGCCAAATCGTGCGTTTTGACGTTCTACAAATGTGTAGATTAAATTGATCCAGCGATGACGTTTTATATTGTATGATTGTATCAAGTTGTACTTACGACAATCGGGTAACGTTTCATCTGTATTATCTCCACAGTCGTCGTCTGAATCGCATGTCCAACTAACGGGAATACACTTCAAATTTGTACACGTATATTGAGTTACTGAGCAGGAGCTGTTCGACGACGTCTCTCCTGGAAACAAAATAAAAGAACCTGATTAGGCTCGTCTACAAAGTCAGAGACACATATCTAATGCAGGATCTCGATCATAAAGAAACCTAATAAGACTAAGAGAGTAGATCTACTAAATAGTCGAGTACCGAGATTTAGATATAACCGACATATTGAATCATTGATTAGCCATGTAAGAAAACCAAAAGCAAAATAGGCTTATAGCGTAAATCATCATGTGTTCTGAACATTATATTGATATATCACAAACTTTACTAAATGTAGGTAGATCTAATAATGAGATCTATATTATGCCAAATACAACTTACAATACCTAGATAGTAAGGGACTTAAATTCCATTAATAATTAAGACAATTTAGACATCACCAGACTACCTCTTTGCGTCTATATATCATAGACTGTTATGAAGGGCATCGTATGCTACCTGAAGAATGGAACTATGATACCAAATCATGCATTGACCTACGATACAACATATTAATAAATCTATGTCAACTTACCGACAGAACCTCGTGTGAAGACGACAAGACACAGCAATACTGTTGAATATATTCCGAACACCAAATGGTCTGTCCTCCTAGAATAGATCTTCATTCTTACTCCCCGACAAACTAGAGTTGTATGTTTACTACGATTCTTGATTAAATTTCTCAAAATCTTTTCTCGTTTTCAAATGGCAGACAGGCCGGCCGGTCTTTCACAACGCAGTGTGTACGGGGGAGACTTGAAACCGTCACCTGTGGCTGTTGAATTGATTGGTCCTCTTCCCTCTTATAGGAGCCGACTCTATTTTCCCTATTATGTCTTGCTTGTCCTACTAGAGTCTAATTAAAATAGTTAACTCTCCAATAGTCCTATTTCGTTATGATTGCGCCAGGTATAACCTTCTTGTTGCAGTTACTACATTCATTTAATCAGAGGTTCCACTATGCCTACTGGTGACGGGCGTATCCACGGCAGCGAAAATAAACTCGTCCTCTATGAATATTCAACAGACATCACGCGAGGACCGGTGTCAGAATGACCTAGAGTTTACACTCAAATAGAAGGAACACAACGAACTACTAGTATATATCGTTCTCCTGTGCGACAAATTATTCTTCTAACTGTGTTGGAATTATTCCTTACTTATTAGGTGGAATCGGTTTATATAGTTCCGAGTGCGCGCCAACAACACGACAAAATACTACCGTGCGTAAACCGTTCATTCATTTAAATCAGTAAGCTGACCTGGACCGTCTCACAGGCTACGCATGACGCAGACCCAAACTCTCCTTATAATTATCTATGACTGGTTTCATATCAGTGCCAAAACAATTCCAATGTGCTCATGTGTTCACTGTTTATACATTTTATTTACGCTTTGATCTATACTGTACACAATGATAATGAAGTCTTATAAATACGTAGGCCTACTGGCAGTATTCAAGATTGGACTTGTATAATTAATTAATGACTAATATAGATAGCCTAGTCGCCCCCCCAAAAAAAATAAAAAAAAATATTTTTTTTTTATTTAAATGAAAAAGACAGAACAAATGTATTCTCTCATACAACCCACAGTCATAGGTGTGCAACAACATCGTAAATATATATAAAAAAAAAGTATTAAGTACAAACAATATAATGGATTTATGAAATTACTGGTAGGGCCTAGCTAGGGTGGCTAATTGTTTATTTATAAACGTGTTACCTTCTTTATAATTGCATTTTAAATTATTAGCAGCTGGTTACTGCAAGTCTGCAACCATGCTATTTTATTTTATGTTAAAAACATTGTCATTGGAAAAACATTTCCGACATTTCTCATCTTGTGAACAGACTAATATGTACTCCATATTTAGTAGAGTAGGCCTATATAATCGCGTGCAACAATAATAATAGTAATAATATTACTAATAATAATAAGTCAACTATAAATGTAATGCACTATATATAGGCATACCAACGCTCCAACACATAGGCCTACTCAAGCCGCTAAATTTATTTTTATTATTATTATTATTATTATTATTATTATTATTATTATTATTATTAGGCTACCTCGGCAAATGAATAAATGTCACTAATATTGTGCTCTCATTTCACCTCAACTCCATGGAGATCATACCGACTAGTAATACAAACCATCCTGTTATTTTATTTCAGGCACTATAGTAGATTAATAATTCACAATTCCAGCTCGTCCTACCGGGTACCCATTTATAGCTAACTGGACTGGAACGGTGTAGATCTTTAAGCGCTCAAGAGTGCTGGCACACGATTGCACGAGCTAGGCTCGCTACCTCTAGACAATGTAGTTATTGTTCCAAATTACATGTGACCTGAATGCACAATAAGACATTGTTTCAGATGTAAAAACTACTAATGAATGTAATAGGTCTATAAATGTGCTCTGTAATAGACCTATATACACATCTTAGTCCATGGTCCAAGTTTGCGTGTTTTCCATACCCGGAAGAACCTATAGGCCTACTAGCCGAATCAATATTACTAGCATAAGAACAGTGTCATTAAATGGCTTCTGACGTAAATGCATATATATATATATTAGTAGGCATTAAATAGACAACTTCCGATTTGCTTCATTAGCTGCTTGGTGTCACATTTTGTGAAATTATCAAAACTACAAAACTACAGTACGTTTGCACATCATCATGGTGTCCATTTATTCAATCATTATTAATAAACCTATATACATGCTATTTATTACTATTAGTTGTGAAAATTCACTTAGAACTAGGCACGTTATAACAACTATTTTGTATGTATGGAACAGCACTTGGAACAACAGAAATTAGAAGTCATAATTGACAGCACGGATTAGACGAAACGTCATTATCATACGATGGTCGATATTATGGAGTTCCGCAATGTTCATGGAATCCTCGAAACCCCGGCCATTATGACTTCACAAAACCTCCATTAAAAACACCGTTATCTATCATAAGATTGGAACAACCCTTTCTTGAAACGCGGTCTACATGGAATGTCAATGATGTGTCAATGAAATAATAATTCATTAATTTATCAATACAGTCAATCTCATTAACATCAGATCTCAGCCAACGTAACGAGCAAGTATCATATACATCTTCTTGAGCGTTAGTTTCGGATCTTATTTTAATGAGATATAAGCCTAGTAGTAGTATTTTTATCTTGGATCCAATGGAGACGGTTCTTTCTCACGGATCCACACCATCATTTGAATGTCAATTTGCCTCATAGCCCATCCTCGAAAACCCAGGTCATTATGACTACACTCCGTCAAATATTTTAGTGTAGTCATTATGGCCTGGGTTTTCAAGGATGAATAGCCCGGACGTCCAAGGTTCGAGCCTAGCTCACGCCATCGTGTAGCACTTTTCAGCAAGGTTCCAGTCCACCCAACTGTGAATGGGTACCCGGTAGGATGGAATGGAATTGTGAATGTAAATTCTGGCAGCTTGGGTTATGTACTCCCCAGGGGGTTGAGCCGATGAAATGAGGGAACGGGGGTAATAATATAGCGCCGTGAGCAGGCTTTCGAGCATTGATATGGCGCAATACATACGTACATTATTATTATTATTATTATTATTATTATAGCATTATGGTGTCAGTTCGTTCTCACGGATCACATCTGCTGTACGGGTTGGTTCCATCAATTACTTATAAAATGACATCTCCCTGGCCAAGACATTTTATACTCCTGGCAATGGTGCCTGTAGTGTGATGAGAAAACATGCTTCGTAGCATTACTATTCATGTTCAGGGCGGTTCAATAGTTACTGTACAGTCTTTTCACAATCCACATAATACTGATAATAGTAATAATAATAGTAATAACAACGACAACGACGACAACAGCAATAATAATAGTAATAATAATAATAGTAGTAATCACAACGACAACGACGACAACAACAACAACAATAATACTAATAAAAATAGTGATAATAACACTAATAATAACAACAACAATAATAATAATAATAATAATAATAATAACAACAATAATAATAATAATGAAAATAATAATAACACTAATAATAACAACAACAATAATAATAATAATAATAATAATAATAATAATAATAATATTATTAATAATAATAATAATAATGAAAATAATAATAATCATAACATAATAGTATAGGTATTTTATTGTGCAGGGAAGGCATGGTACATTGCTGGAATAGACATTATTGGACGAATATCTGTATATGCTTTTCACATCTTTACTGTACAGTCCATTTTATAGACAAATAGCTTGAATAGAATGCTGTAGCTTGAATAGAATGGGCCGCTCTTGTATCCATACTTAATATCCATATTCATTGTAATGTCAACAATGACTGCCTTACAGGAGATGTAATATTATATTTTCAATAGTTGTGACGACATTAGGCATATGGCCCCCTACCGGTAGACTGCAACCAGCTCTATTCATGAAATTCTTCTGAATAGCTTATTTTAGTGCTCGTTGAAAGTGAGTTTGCCATGTTGTTGAATGTTCATTCATAACGTCAAATATTCAGAAGAGTTGCAATGTCACTTAGAGATTTCTATGACATAGCTATCTATAGCTATTTCCCCCCACCGACCGGTTTAGACCTATGCATGCTGAAATATTCACAATCATATTCAAGACCGTTTGAACCGGCCTTTTATACCGAATAACCTACATACCACATTGCATGGTTAAGAAGAATATTTGCATATACCCCGTGATATATGCCATGTATGTTCAAACTAACCCAAGACTAGAGCCTGTGATTTATTATATATTTAAAAATATACATGTATGTTGCTGCATGTTATAACAAAAGAACATTATCTGTAGTCGTAGGCTATACTTATATTTATAATTATAATAGGGTCTTTAGTATACACGTTGTCTTTGGTGCAGTGACGATTATATGTTGTCTGATATGGTGACGCCATGGAGATGGGTATTAGGTATCCGCCTGAATCAATTAATTAAAGTAGTCCGTTGATATTAAATCTGTTATTGGCAATTTTGGGAGGGGTACAGTGCCTATTATATAAGTCTTATAGCGTCTAGTCACTGTTTGTTTACAGTCAATGGTGTTTCCACCACGTGACATACCTAGTGACGCGTATACGTACATATACATGTATACACTAATATAACCTGAATTCACGATCTTATCTAATATCACGCCCGTCCCACACTCATAATATGACCGGGAGTAAAAGCTATTTTCGTCAGTTGATAAAAGGCGCGAAAGAGTCACCGACACGGGTATCTGATGAATTATTGCTGCAACATCCGTCGACCTATTTTCTTGATTGTGAAATGTTTTCAAAGAGATAGCCTGTACTCCGGGTATTACTGCCATGGTCAGCGTCAATGCGTCATGGACCTGTTCCACGTCATCCATCATGGCCTGTGACTCTGGCCTGTTAGGCCTAGGGTATTCTGAAGGTACACAGGCTCACAGCTCTACATCCTGCTGTGCCGTACACTCTCATTCATATCCCGGACACCAGCAGTGAATTTATGACCACACGTCGTACATCGGTCGACTACTTGTACAATGGTGCATGCAGACATTATTGGACATCTGCGTACATTCAGAAGACAGCCAGTCGTATACATCAGACCTCCATTTTGAATAGGCATATTTAGTCCTTGTCAATATTTTCGATTTTTAATGATTTTTGACATTTTTTGAAAAATTGCTATATCAAAAAAATTAATGTCAAAATCATTGAAAATCGATAAGATTGCTACTTGTCTTTGACAAGGACTATAAGGCATATTATGATCTTATCTAATATCACGCCCGTCCCACACTCATAATATGACCGGGAGTAAAAGCTATTTTCGTCAGTTGATAAAAGGCGCGAAAGAGTCACCGACACGGGTATCTGATGAATTATTGCTGCAACATCCGTCGACCTATTTTCTTGTACACAAATTACAAATTAACACAGCCATTACAAATTAAGAACATATTAATTATCATGGACTTACAACAGTACAGTACAGTACACTAAAACTATGGAAAACTATAGTGTGGTTAATGGGAGATGAGACAGCTGTAGAATACTCCGGAACCGTGTCACACCTTGTTCTCACCCAAACACTCATATTCAAAATATCGCCCTATAGATCAGATAAGCAAGGCTAGATTAGGCCTACTGGGGACATATTCTCGAAACGTTCTTACTGTATGAACTTCTTAGCCTAAGAAACGTTCTTACTGTATGAACTTCTTAGCCTAAGAAACGTTCTTACTATATGAACTTCTTAGCCTAAGAAACGTTCTTACTATATGAACTTCTTAGCCTAAGAAACGTTCTTACCAATCAACATAATTATAAACTATTTAATTTCCTTCCCTGTGACTATGGATAGTCTAGTCATACACCGGACTTCTAAGTAAAGGCGTCATATACAAGTAGTCCGGCGTAAACAGAGGTGTGCACTTCACTTCCTACTATAGTTTTATATTTAGGCACATCGTGCGATCCTTATGTGAAATAGAGCCCAGTGAGCTAAACTTGTACTTTTCTTAGTCATTATTGAGAAACTCTACCTTCTAAATACCGCTGTACAAAACCCAATATAAATAAATGTGTATGTATCTAATTAAATGTGACTATTGACGTGTATTACCCTATTTTACTTAACGTATAGCAAAACTTGTCTAACTTTATGATATATTGTATTATGTGTATATATGTGTGTAGATTTATGTATATATATGTAGTACGTACTAATTAAGTTCTCTATATGATCACTATGTGTACTTCTTTAGAATGCACGTCTCATGTTCTGTTCTGTTCTGTATATATCTTTTAAAAGGTGAAGAACGTGACGGTCATGTTTACATATCAGACAGACAGGCAAGTCGTAGCAGTGGAGAAGTGGAGGACAGACTCAGCGGAAAGTTTTACATTCTTAGTCCATGCACTGGGTCCGTATTGTATTCTCAAGAGTATAAGGCCTATAAGTTTAATTGTAAGTACTAGAAAATAGTTTTATGCTTACATTAATGTTGATAGACCTGTATAATGGACAGGCGAATTTCGATCTGAGACTAATTAAGCTTGTTTTATCAACCCAAAAGTTGTTGTATACTGATGTACTTAATCCCCAGTAGGCCTACTCAATAGTTATCAAAATATTAATATTGTATATGAATAAAGGGAACGTTCCGCTATGTATCTTGTCTTTGATGCATCAACTGATCTATGAAGGAATTCGCAAACGTTGCCGTTGTGTATTGCATTTTAAAGCCGTACTACTGAGTAATGTCCCCTTGCATTGATATAATGAAGCAAATAACAATATGACCATATTCAGGTTGTCTATCGATGAGGTTGCAGTGGATATTTGTTTACCATACAGCGGTGGAAAGGTTTTTGAAGTACAGACATGCTTTTATGTATGTCAAGTAAATGTATTTTGCAGTTAGCTAAGAACTAGGCCAAAACAACCACACATATCTGTGATATTATGCCTTTTAATAGTTTCGAGAACACCGGCCGTGGTTTGCGTGTAATCACGAATGGTATATAATACGCTGGACGTGTACATGCATGGTTATGATGTAAAGAATGGAGTAACATTTAGCCTACTCCGTGCTTTATGTCCAGCGTAAATACACACACCTTTAGTGAAACGCAGGTCTGGTGTATACTAAATAAGTAAATTGAGTTTTATAACTAGTCTACTTACGTTTT
>JAVCKX010121901.1:0-11235 GCA_034780695.1 Lepetodrilus gordensis
TCTTGAACAAATATTTTTTTAAATAATAAGGAAAATGGTAAATATTACTAGAAATATTACTGTATAAAAAAAAAGGAGAAAAAAAGAGTTCCAGTTGTATGAATTTTGGTTTTTATGAAAACAGAGTTACTTCCCTTTTCAACAGAAATCAACACAAACTCTACATACACTTGTTTACAATGTGTAAAGATGCTGGATATAGAGGTTCTTGCAACCTGAGATGTCATATAGAGCATGCAATCAAAAGAATAAAATTCTAGCTGCATCCATTACATTGAAATCAGATAATTTTCCACAAACTCGTGTAAACATGCATGGAAAGTTCCAGCAATTTATTGGTCTTGGTAGGTTTAGAGAAGTTACTACTGCTAACAATAAAAAAATGGTGACGATAAAAATATCATACACAAAAAACAGTGATGGTCCTATGATTACAGAATAGCGGATATGCCAATTTTTTTTTTTTCTCCAGGCAGAGTCGGTCCAAGATATTTAGCTTCATACTGGAATTCCTGATAGTGTCAGAAGATTTGCTTCACACGTCACTACACAATGGCAAGAGAACCTTGTAAACAAACACATTTTCTTTATAAAATTCAGTTTTGAAACTGTTAATGATGAAAATGTTAAATTAAATTGCCTCGAACAATTGATTGTGATGAACTTGTATATTAAGAAATAATAATAATGTGATTAATGTAATAGTCATATGATACATATAACCAACATCAACATGAACCAATAAATTAAAACAAATCGGTTATGAAAATGCTAAACTTTTGCACACCAATGAGATTATATGTATACAGTGCAACAGGGACGGGAAAGGCTTATATATGCACAGATATATACTATAACTGTAGGGAGAATACTAGTAACTAGAAACTACTTAAATATTCATTTGCATAATAACAATGAGGAAAACAACAGTTTAAAAAATCTTGACATTACAATAAATTATACATGTAGCACATATATCTTTTTGCACTATTAATGCATAGGATGAAATATATTATCAAAGCAGATAATGTGACAATTCTTCATTATTTTCCATTTTCAAAATACTGGGTGAATTAAGTTACTGACTCACTGAGAAACAATTCTTCATCAAATTCTCAATAAATAGGTGAAAAAGCAAAGAAAATGTGCATGTACATGATGATATAAGTGCACAGTTTCTGGTATTTGAGAAATTTAAGATTCAATTGCATTTTATTATACACTGTTTGTAAACTGGGGGCCTATTCTAGAAGCATTTTCTTAAGACCAAGGAAACTGCATCGTGTTCAGCGCAATTAGAACAGAGAACAAGTCTAACCATCTCCTTGCTGGATTAGACACCGGCAATGCTCTTTATGGTATCTCCAGTTGCCTTCAGCATGGAGAGGGTTTACTACGATGTAATTTCCACAATGACATATATGACATCATTGTTAAATGTCATAATATGCCAACTTACAGCCTAAAGATCTATTCATAGCAATATTTTCTTATGAAGGAGAAAAACTAGTTATGAAAGAAAGATAAAAAAGGTGTTTGTAGCAAACTTTCCTAATTCCTTACAAGTATCGTAAGAAAGAAATCATAAGAATGCTTCGAGAACAGGTGCCCTGGTGAATAAAGATCATGCATCAGACAGAACCCCCTAGCACGTGATTGGTTGAACTGACCCCAGCATTCAGCAAGGACATCTTCTGTGCCAGCTCCGAGGCATCGATGCCACGATTTAAAGCCAGGCGTGGATCTGAAGCTGTGTGTTCCTGAACCTAGCGACAGAAAGACAACATTCACGATATTAATCATTACATTGCTTTGAAGCCGTGAAACAGTCAGCTTGTGGCACTGTGCATAAATAGCTCAGGGATCGAAATAACACTAGCCTGGGCCATTTCTCCAAAAGGGCTGGTAGAAATACATAACTCTTGTTATTTGGGCTAGTAAGTTTTACAGTTAATTTCTATCGCAAGATGACATCATCCTCAAATGCTATAATTTAATTTAATTTTTAATTTAAATTTCAAGATTCTTTCACTTATACTACAACTTGTCAGCTTTAGTGCAGGAAGAAACCCACAACATCCGTAGCGCTGAATGTTGCAGTAAACCTGCGAGCACCGGCTGGTACTAACAGACCAAGGATAACTGCATTGCCACTCTACAGAGCATCCTATCAATTTTGCGTTAGAAATGTAACTTTCGCAAACATCTATGCTGGGCTTCCGGGATGGGATTTGAACTCGGGACCTTTGGCTATACAGTCCAAATATATAACACTGTGCTACCACCCACCCAATTTACCTTCTTAGATTACTGCCTGGGAAAGATCACCAGTACCAAAGAAATATTAATGTCAACTCCACAAAATCAATCTAGAGTATGAGGAGGTCTTTAACAAATAGTAGTGAGCGATTGAATATGGAGTTTAACGTTACTGCAGGAATTTTTCATCCATTTGCAATGAAAAAAACAACAACAACATAAAATAGTAAACTAGATGGATGTTTACCTTTTTAGCTAGCTCAGTCTGATCGTACCCCAGCAGTTGCAAGAATCTTGTACGAGGTTCCTTCTCAAAGTTCACCTAGAGTGCAAAAAACAATGTCTTAGTATTGATAGATCAGGAAAGACGAGCATGAATCTCAATATGAAAAGCATGTTGTTACAATCCCAATACTTTTAACACAATGAAAATTACTCAAGATACATATTGAACTGCAATAATTATATGAATGGAAAAATTCGTAAAATATCATGGTTTAAATACATTCATCGCCTTGCACAACTCCTCTCCTATATCAACAGAATAAAAGCCATAGAATATACTTGCCCTAAGGAAATTCCACAAGTTTTCTTGGTTTGATTCTCCAGAATTGGCAGCCTTCATGGCACAGAACTCCACAAGCTGGCTGTTGTTCAGTGCTGTCTCCAATTGGTTGGATCGGGCCAGCAGCTCGGTTTCCGTGACAACCTGACTGATGTAGACCTGCTTCGGCACTGGCTGCTGGGGATTCTGGGACTTCACGTGGTCAAAACTGACCAGCTTACCTCCGAACTGAAATGTCAAATTTCGAAATGATCATCCAAGACTCCATATCACCATCTCCAAATGGAGCATACACATAATTTAATGAAGATTGTATTATTATATGTATGTAGATGAAATAAGATCAGTGACATCAATATACAGTAGATATTGTTTAAGTTCTATTTTCACGTCACTAGTAAGAGCTTCTGAGCATGTCTCATTGATGTCGAGCATAGCACATTACAAGTTTTCATTATTATTATTATTGTCATAAATGTAATTTATTATTATTCCATGGTTGATGAGACCAATCTACCGATAACTAATGCTATGTTTTGTTGTTACTGGTGCTCGTGTTTTGTCCGACACGACAGGTCAAATTGTATGCAACAAGGACAGCTAAAACAGGAGGAGTTATGAGAGGAGTTATGGAGGAGTTATGAGAGGAGTTACTTACAGCAAAGGAGGCTCCCACAGGCTTCCTCAGCCACTTGGGTGGCTTCTGCAGCGGCAAGACCTTGTCCTCCTCCTGTGTCACGTGGACCGGCTCCTGAGCAAACGGTTCGAGACCACTGAATGACTCGGAGACCTGGGAACATGGCCGAATAGACAATTAATAATGTGGCAACAAAACCAAGTAGACCAATTTAGCAGGGAGAAGATTAATAACCAATCTGATGATACTAAATATAACCAGCAGCATATAATAAATATCAAATTGAAATAATAGATTGTCTCAGCGTTGCGCAGTTCTTGTTCACTGACGTCGGTCTGCCACATGCAGCAACGTCAGCGACGACAGCCCACATATCAGCTGTTCTGGACCCCTGCGTTTTCATCATTGACATTCCATCACGACAATACCACAATTCAATTTGAAATCACAGATATTGATAATGATTTTTAATTAATTGAATAATAATTTAAAACTAAATCAACATATATTTTTGGGGATGTGTGAAAATACAGTACACTGCTGTGTCTACCTTGTTGCTGGGTTGGATAGGATGGCCACCACCCATGAGGGAGTAGACGGTGACGTGGCCGTCGAAGGAGGAGCTGGAGATGAGCGACGGGTTGCGAGGGCACCACTGCACGTCGAAGCTCCACTGGTTCGGTGTGGGCAGCTCGTACACCACCTACAACACAAGACAGGAGATAGTGACCACTAACTTACAGGAGATTGTCGCAAATGGGTGAAAGATGTCCGAAGCGACATCATGATCACTCTCACTCACTTACAGGAGAGACTTAGAAAGGATGTATTGTGTCCAACATATTCCACGTGGATGCAAAGATTGTTAAAATAGATGATGAACGTATCACATTGAGTACAGCTTAAAACAATATTTACACAATTCATTTTGATTAAGAAATACTGTCGCTAAAAGTTGTTGAGTTTTTACAGAAATGATTCTAACCTCCCCCCGTGGTTCGTTACTGTTGGGGTTCCAGCACAGGATCCTGTTGTCTTTACCACAGGTCAAAAGTAGGTCAGGGTCGCGGGGACACCATGACATTGAAAGGATGCCTCTGGAAAGGAAGATACAAAATGATCATGACATAAGGGAGATAATCAAATCATGCAACGTAAGAAATTTTCTTCCAACTTAATAGATGACAAAGGAAATATGCAAGAATTCATTCTTCTTGAAAATTCATGATGTACCTTTGATGATTTTCCAGGACTTTGAGTGGAGATGTGGCGTATCGAAGATCCCACAGCTGTATAACGGGGGTGTGATCGTCCTCGGATGAAATCATGAGCTGCGTGGCTACGTCAGGGTGCCATACTATATGCTTCGACTTTATCTGTAAACACATATAGAAATCACAATGCTGTCTATGAAGAGTATGACATATTCAGCCACGGGAGTAGAAACCAACGATAGCTTGATTTCCACAAAATGCATAAAAATGTACGTGTTTTATTTGTTGTTGTTTTTATTGGGGTTTAGAACTGTTTTCAAGATTATATCACCTATAGTATGGCTTGTATACTGTTAATTAATTCTGTGTAATTGCGAAACCACCAACACATATAGAACATCTTGATTCAAGGCACTTTGGACAGGCTTGTAGAATTATATGCTATTTGGAAATATTACACACATCCAGTAAAAAAAGAAATGGTACCATTCTTTAACTTTGTCAGGAATAACTGAAAACATAGCTTTCGTGCACGACTATTTTATAATTTGCAATTACTTTTGAGAATATCAAACATGCATTTAAAATAAAACATGCTTGCTGATACAATAATGACAGATAACAAGTATGATGAAAATAGATTACTGTACCCGTGACATGCTGTCGGTAATTTTGATGATGGGCTCATTCTTGCGTAGATCCCACACGATACAGCGCGCAGCAAACGTGGATCCCAGGATGTGCTGGACCTGCTGGTTCCACGCTACGCACGCTACCTCCTCTGGAGGCTGCAAGTAAACAGATCACAGACCGTAATTACAAATACCAACCATCTTGGTCAAGTTGAAATCGACATGCAGAGAAAACCAACAACCCAATCACTAACAACACGTCTTTCCTGAGGGCATTTGGGCAAGGGATGGAAGGAAGACATGACCTATTAATGAAGATTATATATTTGTAAATTATTTTGGTAATGGAGATGGGATGAAATTTATTTGGGAAAAATACAATTCGACAGTTCCAGAATTCAGGGAGATTTTGGTTATGACAACGGAAAAGGGAAGCACCATTGGGCATTGGGAGTGAGCATGCGCATGCACAGGCACGCACATCCGGAGGAGGTGTTCACATATTTTCAAGGTCAAGTCACGTAGACACAGAAAAATGCATGTTCTGATGACTGGATGATTATTACATTAAGGAAAAATTAGCATTACATAATAATAATGTAAAAATGTATATTGCGTCAAATCCATGCTTGAGAAGCATGCTCATATGTGGAGTGAATGAGTTATTATTTGACGTCACAGTGGGGATGAATAAATTAGTGCTGGGCATCGCTGCGGGAATATTTCACCTATACACGATGAAGCATTAGGTGGACAATCCTGACAAGTTAGGTATTTATCATGACAACACATCATTATCCTGTAGAAACGGTCATACCTGTGACTTCTGGCCTGGGGTCATGGGACTGTCAGGCTTATTTAGATCCCAGATGAAGATCTCGGACTCGCCAGCTCCTGATGCCAACAGGTTTGGCTGGAAATCAGATTTGGACAATAGATGTAGAACAAACAGTCCTGGCCTGTATTTAATGAAAGTCGGAAAAATAGTCCAGACATACCTCGGGTCTTGCGCAGGCCTCAAAAGTAAAAAAATAATTCTAGGAGCCATTTGGCTCCTGCATAGCCAGAAACACTTAAAATAAGTAAAATATTGGCTGCCAAATACAAAATTAGGTCGCCATGGCTCCCAAATTAGTCGCTAAATTGAGGCCTGATTAAATACGTCACATTACGTCATAGCAAAACCATGGCAAATGCTAAAATCTACACTGAGATTTTACAAGAAAGTGAAAGATGTCCTACCTGGAATGGGTTAAAGTCGAGGGCCTTCACAGCCCCGGTATGCTTGGACTGTTCGAACAGCTTGCAGTCCTTCTTCTCTTCTATCAGTGCAGCAGCATCGTACGCCTGGACCAGTCCATTGTCTGTGCCGGCCACGATCACGCCCGACGCCGTCTCCGAGCCTCCGATCCCGTGTGAACCCCACAACACTTTGTGGAATCTTCACAGAAATAGAATATGTCCACAAAGTTCTAGATAAGCTTTTAGTGAATTGGGTACAGTATCCACTGCATTCTCATTTGGGTAACCAAATAAATAATACCCACTAACTTCACCATATGCATGGCAATTTGCAACCATTTCCAGTATCGTATACTAGTATTACTAGTTCATAGTAAAAGCCTGCTATGATGTAATTGATTGATAATCCTATTATAATACTGTATAATTTAAAAATGCAGGATGCAAGCCTGAGACTCTTGATTCTGGTAAATTAAACCATCTATTAATAAAATTATCAACGTTTGTTGATACTGTGTGCCAGATTCATATTACAAATTAAAACCAAATAGGAAATGAATAGGAAACTCGTACTAATAATACTATGTCATTAATCACGTCTACTCGTCCATTAAATGTGTGTTGTTTTTGTAAGCATCATTCAACAGCCTTTTTGAAAACTCTTTCCACTGCTAGTCCTTGATAAATGATAAGCCATGCGAACCCTATAATTAATGTATAGAGTAATGAGCACTCTACGCACTGCATCCACATGGTGTCATAATTCAACGTGAGACAGACATGCAGTGTTTGGAATGAAGTTGCCTGGTTTCATTTATTCATTACGTAATGACACATTTTACGTAGCAATTTCGTGACATCCGTGGGTGTAGCATGTCCCGGCCAATATAGCACATATTCCTACAATTTACCTTTGTTATGTTAGTAATCCAAAACAACTTGCAGCCCTAGCCCACTCGAAGAGAAGAGTAAATTTGCCGATACACAGCCCCAATTCAAAGAATTGCGTAATCGTATAGTTTTAATATGCAAATCATCAATTTTAATTTGGTTTTTAAAAAATTAATTAATTAGGTATTTTACGCAAATACGCAGCTTATCTAGAGCTCTGTGTCCATAAACAGTCAACTCCTATAATCTCATGAAAATATGCAGAATTTAAAAACATTGAAATTTCGTCTCCTTGTATTCCCATGGCTCTAGACCAACATATGCCCAACATACAGGGGCAAGTTAAATTTGCTGGACATAATTCCATGGACATAATACTTTCCTAATAACATAGATTACCACAAATCTCTATTGCAGCAGGATACCAATAATTCAAGGATTTTATTTAAGGGGAATTAATGCTATATTTAATTGCACACATATGTCATCCAAGTAGCAGTACTAATATTTTTGACAGTAAAATTTGACATAAATATTCAGATTTTTGGATACAGATACAACCCCAAGATAACACTTCTTAGTGTTGAGAAATTGATTTCCAGTTCAGGGCTCCAGACTAACATTTTGAGTTACTTGCCCGCAGAGCAAGTCGGGGCAAGTTGCAACGGCACCAAAGTTGATAAATGATAAAAAAAATAGGTTGCCCGCAGTACAATTTAACTTTCCCATGTACGTCGGGCATATGTTAGTCCAGAGCCCTGCTGTTAGTGTTAATATTTATCAAGTTGGGGTCCGGAACTGTACCTGCATTCTGACTGTAGTGTAGACACCAATGGCATGTCCAGTGTGGCTTCAGCCAGGTTCAGACTGTAGACCTCCAGGGCTGAAGTAGTGCTGGAGGTGTGGAACATATGTCATCAGTGGCCAATGCTATTGTCAATGTCATTCAAATTATATCACATTAATTAGAGATTATTTCAATGATTCCTAGGATGCTGGTCAACTAACAATAATTTTTCAGAATGGTCATGGCTAAAGATGCATAATTTGTGATAGTCAGACAAGCTGCAATCCATGATAGCAAACATTACATCACTAGTATTACTGTACTAAATGTGGCAGTGAGTATTCACCTGAAGGTGGCATCCAGTTGTTGGGCGGCAGTACCAGCCACCATGTAGATAGGGTACTGATCCACAGGGGACCACGACACATTGGCCGTCCGGTCTATCTCCTTGATTCTCATCCTGCTAATCTGAAAGTAAACGCCATGACAAATATAGAACCAATACTTCAGAAAAGGTATTTCGTAATATATCAAATATGATCATGATCTCTCTCTCTCTCATACACACACATGCACTCACAAGGCCTGGTCCCCAAGATTACGAAACATTTGGAGTATGGTTTCATACTCAAAAGGTTTTGTAATCTCGAGCCTGGGTGAGCATGGCGAGTCTATCCTTATACTATAAATCTATTAATGGAATTGTAATATCGATAATCAATACCAAAGCGTATTAATGGAATTGTAGTATGACTGAGGGGTGTTCACCAAGTTGAATAAACTCCATTTTCATATCCCACACAAATGGTCATACAAATTACAATTGTAGGAACATAAAATGGTCCATGTGAAAATGTTATTATTTTAACAGTGTGTTTATACTGGACATTTTTCGAGGTACAGCTTTTTCGTGGTCGGAGATACAAAGAGGTTGCGAGGATTCTTGTTTTCGAGGTTGTCCTGTTTTGGTATTAACAAAATTACAACTATCTAGTATAACTTCTACTAATTAAATATTTAGGGTACATGTCATACCTTGCCATCGTAATCCAATTGATATGGTGCAATTACATTAACAGATTAATCCCTTCATTGTGGTATACTGAGGTGGGTGACACTAATTGCCACTATCCTTTATGGCCCTATTTATAACAGGATGAACGCAATTTGCAAGTCTTAGCCAGTGTCTCAGTTATGTTATCGAAATGTCATTATTCATGCATTTATAATGTACAGTTGTTCTAGTAAATTGTATTTCCACACAATTGCGCATGTCCCAACTAGATATTTACATCATGCTTACACACAGTCACATGCAAGCAATATTTGAGATAGACTAGCTAGTTATTAAGTAACAACTTGAGTTTTTCTCAATCCTGGTTGAACCGGTCGGAATAGGATAACTTTCGATGCTAAAGTAATTTCAAGGTCACTGTGTTACCCTTGAATACCACGAAAATAACCTACGATGGAAGTTTCCTTGTATACGGTATCATAGGATATTAGTTTGAGATTAATGTAACGTTACCTGCTGGACATATGAGACTTTTTATATATGTATATCCAGGGTAACATTAGAGGGCATATATGGCCAGTTTGTGTACATTAACATAGCAATGCCCACTAGCCAGTCAGAAACATTGCTGCTAATGAAGGGTGAAACACCCAAACATTATAGTCTCAATAAGAATGGGTGGCAGATGTTTTGTCCCTATATATTTGTTGCGCCCCCAGTCATTTCTCCCTTACCTAAATTTTCATATGTACGGTTTTGCCCAAACTCATTAAAATCAGATCTCAGACCAGCAAAGCTGTGATTAGCTGCGGTCAAAGCATTCAAATTGATGCTGCTCGTATGGCGATTACCTGAGACTGTAACGGAGCGAGTATCATATATACACTGTATCTGTTTGAGTATTTGTTTCGGATCTTATTATAATAAGACTGGGTTTCACCCCTAACAATTGTTTTATATATATGGTAGGTGCATTTCACACTGAAACTCTTGTGGACTATTGTTATAATTTTGTGAGAAAAATGTGGCGCACACATAGGTGACACTTGAAAAAGTACGACACGAATTATCGGAATATAATTATAGGTGAAATATTGTGAACAAAATATTGGTGGGGGCGATACGGTCATGGACCTTGGTTGTAATGATTGGGGGGCGCAATGATTGGGGGCACAACACAGGTGAAACATCAACATGATCATACATCCATAAGAACCAGTAGTGCTTAGATGCAGGATATTGATTGCTAATGCTATTTATTACTATTGGGTGTGCCCTTTCCATTAATTCATTGGCAGAAGTCATCAGTGCATACTGATGTAATAATTAATGATCACTTATCTAAAGCTGGAAAATGTCGTCTACTAGTGTCATTGAAGATCATCCAGTGTGTAGGTGATAAGTTGCAGGCATTCCTCCATATGGGGTGATTGTATTAGCTATACATCTCTTACGAATATTAAAATATGAATATTCTGAATAGGTTTCAAACCACAATATGTTTCAAATTAGATAATTTCTTGATGCAATAAAAGTTAACTTGCTAAGAGTTTTAGTAATAATATTTTGACAGATGATCACAACCGACGTTACTATTTTGAGTGTATGCCGGCCGGCTACTTACATGATTTCACGTGCACGAGTGAGACTTTGCGCTATTTAGACTCGCTGATGTGTTAAATAGTTGCTTGTCAACAATTTCTAGCAACAGACTAGTCCACAAACACCATAAAGTGACGTTAAAAGAGTGTCGTATTCCACGTCGTTTTCATAATCAACGTGGCTACATACCCACATCACCAAAATGTCACTTCCGGACATGCGCAATGTTATCTGTACAACTATCTAGACTTGAGGCGGCCTTAAAAGATAAAATATATTTTTAAGGATCAGGATATCGTTTCTCGAAGCTCTCTTAGCCGCTAAGGGACCACAGCACTCTCTTAGCAGGGGCGGATCCAGACTTTTGGTTTAGGGGGGGGGGGGGGGGGGG
>JAVCKX010121912.1:0-11235 GCA_034780695.1 Lepetodrilus gordensis
TCGGTAGAGCGTTGGACTCACAATCCAGCAACTCGGGTTCGAATCCCAGGGTGATCGGCATGATCCTCTGTTTCATATATATGAGAGTTTCGCGAAACGATATCCTAAGGTTTAAGACCGTATTTTCGCTTTTGAACTAAAGTCTTTCTTGAACCTTTCATAGATTCATATGTCTTAGTTTAATTAGACGTGAATTTTATATATTGCAATTAAACTTAATTCCTGATGGATATCGGAAGAAAATAGAAATGGAAAACGAGCATTGCGTATTGTTACTTAAACACTGGAAGCGAAGTAGGCCCTAATCTTAAAACACTTTCAGGCTGATGGAATTATGTTTCGTGGTCGTATTTGCAATAAGGTAAACAATTAAACAATTAAATAATTATTCTTTCTCTGTATTTAGATACTAATTGCCAACTTCATGGTCAACATCTACTTTATTTAATGACAGCAAAGTACCGATGGTAGATGATCTATGTATTTTTCAAGCATGTAACCTTTTGAAATCACTTTAACTTTTAGTGTTATATTAATATATGATGTGCTAGTATAGGTTGTGTTTATTTATCCAGGAAATTGCGCATGAGGAATAGTCCTTGAATATCTATGATTTGGCAGTTATTTATAGATACCGCCATATATGACCTTGTCGGAATCACGTGGCTTTGTTTACTAACAACGCCACGTTTCATCTCCATGCTTTCTGTTTCTGTCTCGCAGAGTGGTGGTGATGTGGGCGGTTTTGTTCATGTATGTCCATATGGGTGGATATACCAGATAGTACTCATACTTGTTGTTCCCATGAGTTAAATGTTGTTGTTTTTCAGTGGTCAATGTGCGTTTTAAGTATATCAGTGAGACATACTGGAACCATAATGTTTCGTTTTCATATTGATCTCGATGCTGAAGAACGTATAGAAGTATAGTAATGGTAAATACGGAACTATGAAATGTAATATTACAACAAACCTAAATAACAGAGGTGTAATGTAAAATCGGGAAATAAAACCCGACAATTAGATATCCATGTATAATACAAGAATTTACATGGGATTTGTTTAGTAATTGTAAATCAATAGATTTTGCCGCATTTCTAAATATGCGGTTGTGGTTGTGGTATTCTCGTGTGTTCTTGATATGGCATGTATATGCATGTCCATTGACTGTCCATTGACTGTCCACAACATGTCCACTGTAGTCCTTGGCGCGTAGAACGCTTCGTTCTACCGGACATGCATATACTATACGTGGCTCTCTTCCGCCAGTGTTTTCACTCGGAAGGACAAGGAATGTGTTTACAAACAAACTCGTGGTCAGTTGACCTCGGGTCAGTGGTAAGGTCGGTGTGGTCACGTGATAATGCCTGAATGCACTTTAGCGCCATTGAATTGGTGGCCAGTGATTTGCGTGTGTTGACAACTGGTCACTTTCTATGTGGGCGAGAGGCTGGCCAGTATTGGTTGGTCACTAATTGCGTCGTATACTTCACACGCAGGAATGCTTCGTGCATTCCAATATTCCTGTTTTGGCAATGCGCGTGTTTGCGGAAATGTTTGGTATGACTTATGCATATTAATCTTTCCGATCTGTAGTAGTTGCAAAATACACCTTTGAATGTAGAAGTTTCAAAATGTCAATAACACACTTTCAATAAGGTTCATTAAAACTTCACTTTATTGGCGCATCTATTCTAGCACACCGATTTCCGCTACATACTAGGCCCTATACGTAACAATTAACAGAAATAAGTGGAATTCCGTGATTTGTTAGGTAGAGAATCATATTGGTGATGTTTTTTTTAACTCGTACGGAAATATATATCGTTTTCTGAATGCTGCAATCTTTTAGATATCGACATTAAACAAACAAACAACTCAAAACAAAGTAAAACAACAATTTATATATACAAAAAGTAGTCTATGCATATACTTGTGTATGTGTGTAAAGCTACATCCAGCAAACGCATACTGTAACGTTCAACGTTATTGCCACATTGTATAACATTCACATTACGTTGTGATAACGCTGTAGAACGTTACGTGTTTACTGGGTATTATTCTTTATCATGGATTATTATCTATGGTCTACACGTATGAAATTCACAAGGCATTTTATGTATATATAAACCCTGGACAGAAATGCGAATGATTGATACACGCAACACAATGTTTACAGCAATGCATCTATATCAATAGTTATCACGCTCTCTTAAGATTGTGAATTCTGGTACTCTACATTTTAAAGTTACTTTGACCTATACACCCCCATGACCATGCCTAATAAACGCGCCCGGTGGGATCCACGCAATCAATATGGCGACGACAAACAGTGGATACAAATAGTTGTGCCCCACTCGCTTAGGTTTATGACGTACGTACTCATTCCACACATACAAATGTGTATACTCAAAGTATAGGCAGTATATGAACATTACTAATCGGTACAGTGTTGAAATACCAGACCTACACATACCTTACATTCTTTTGTATCATCCACATCACAAAGTCCCGCAGCCACGTTAAACTCCATATTCACTCACTCACATCACAAAGCATACGTTTCATCAGAAAGACAACACGTCCTTTTCTGTTATATATTTCTATAAGATAGAACATTGTCATTAATGATACAATACTTTTCAATATTAATAAGTCTATTTATTAAATGTATGTTATGTTTACGTGGAATTTAAGTTGATTAAGTTTGGCATTACATGTACGTATGCACACTATAACGTGTCAGGCAGAGCAGGTACAATACTTTTCAATGTTAATAAGCCTATTTATTAAATGTATTGTATGTTGATTAAGTTGATTAAGTTTGGCATTACTACGTGTCCGGCAGAGCAGGTGCGAAACCACGTGAAAAGGTATACATGTCATTTTCATATAGAAACACATAAAGACGACCTCGAAGGATCCGTATATGTAACATTATGTCGTCGAGTATAACTGCTTAAACTGGTTTATTGTATGTTTTCGTGGAGTATTTATACTCATTTTCACAAAGCGAATGTTGGACTACTATGGTATATATATGACGACAGAACATAAACATAGACTAAACGCTACCTTACAGCTCATTGGGTTTGG
This sequence comes from Lepetodrilus gordensis, assembly GCA_034780695.1. Taxonomy (NCBI): domain Eukaryota; kingdom Metazoa; phylum Mollusca; class Gastropoda; order Lepetellida; family Lepetodrilidae; genus Lepetodrilus; species Lepetodrilus gordensis. Next base: position 3,096 of record JAVCKX010121912.1, read on the forward strand.
CAATCCAAACCAGGAAGTTTTCGCTGACCCCAAACTGCATCTATGTTTATACAACATATCGGTGGGACACCCATAACCCATAAATCTTGCTAGACATTCACGTGTACATACACGTTATTACATGTAGCTTTTTAATGACATAACTTCTGCCATGGAATGTGTGTATAGGTTCTTGTCGAACTGGTTTCACATGCATTTTTCTCGTCCTTTCAAATCCAAAATTCTAAACGCCACTTGTATCTCAAGTGTAACAAACACTTACCGATCTGTTTATACAAGGGTGGCAGAGTGATATAGTAAATAGTTCTAATGCCCTATATTACATACATTTTAAACAAATTCCATCTTTTGAAAACTACTTGCTTTTGCCGAAATCTATTCTTCCGATCGAAACGGGAAGATGGCAAAATATACTCATGGATATTTAAATTATGTAACTCTACTCAAGTTGGAGAATTCCATTATCTCTTTCGATGCCATTCAACGATTAGCTTATATTCCTAAACATTCTCATACATGGCCATATCTTTGAAAAAATTAACTTTTTGATGCAGTTAAAATGTTTATCAAAAACTCCAGACCCATCTATATATTACTTATTAATGAAAAATTATGTAAAGGATTGTCCATTTTGATCAAATGTATAACTGAATGAATATTACATGTATTTAATTATTTATATATCTCTTGTACCACTGTTGGTGTTTATTTTAGGAGAAACTGTCTTGTCTGTCAGTAATGTAGACTTATACATATGAATTCTTGGCTCTTATGAGTAACTCTACTTCGTGAAAATATAAGGAAATAAGTAATAATGTCCATTGTCCACACGTTCTTAACTGGCAATGGTAAAACATTGCCTAAGTAGTGTGTATCATATAGACAACAACATCCCTAGGATCTAGAAATAGAAGGCGTAATTAGATATAGGACGGGTATGTTTACAGTTCAATATTCACCAAACCAGGTCTATATATAGTCTCTGATTAGTGGCGAGTTTCTCACGTACCTTTGTTTACAAACACCAGTGGCAACCGTATTTACCTCCATATTAACATCGCAAGATATAAATAACGACAGTTACATCAACACAATAAGATGTGATGTAATGTTTATCTCAAGAAGACCTTGCTTTGTTGATATTATATCGTGATTGTGTGGATTGTTTGTGTACGTGAATGTGGCTTAATTGATACTGGATAACTTATAATATTGTTTTAAAATATTGTTCTTGTGCAACAAAGTCCTTTCTTATTATACTATTGCTCATTTATAGCTTTAATGATGTACGTGTCCAAACTATAGATACCAGGAAGTAAGATATGGAATTCATGATACTGTGATGTAATTAAATGTTTATTTAACGTAGCAGTTGAGGAACGTGATGTAAACAGATACCTAACTATGCTATCAATGCGTTGAGGTGCTCAAAGGTTGGTTCTTCTCTTACACTATCGAACTGTGTACATAGTTACTATCCCCTTGACATATATTTATACCAGTTTAGTCCTTTAAAAGGTTGTCCTTTCCCTTTTCAATACACTTAATCGATTGTCCATCTTGTCAGATTTTACGTTTGGTCTAAAAGTGCAAGACATGTTTCTATTACAATGTCCCGGATGTAGAGATGTTCTGTATCATTCAGGATGTAAATGTACATATCCTGTCAAAGTGTCTTTGGTTTTCAATTGCAGTGGTATGTAATGTATCCAGTATCCTTGGATAGACATGAAGCAGCAGTTCTTGATTTGGATCCATTTTCATTAATACGAAGACAGTTCTTTATAGTTCATATAATTTATTTTTGGTCATTGTGTCATTTTCGTACAAATATCTTTTATGAAAGTCAAACATAGCACAAAATAACGATTTCATGACAAAATATAACATATATTTGCATTGGTTGTGCATTGATAATGCTCACTGCAGCTTGAAGCTTTGCACACATAGGAACGTTATCACTCAGATTCCACTGGGTCAGAATTCTACAAATGTTTGTTGGCGTACTCATAGCTGCTTGCCGTGTACGGACAACTGCCTGCCATTGGTGCATGTTCTGAGAACGAGCCAATCAGCACTTAGTAAACCGCCCGCCAAATCGACGTAGGCGGGCTCGGCCCAGTGACCTAGCTAAATTTAGAATGTTCATGATGGAAAATTTTCAATGGCCACTTTGAACAATGGCTAACAAGATCGGGCAAGTCCACTGCCAGATCTATTGATTTTGAACCACAAGATGAATTACATTAAATTGCCGAACGGTTTCGAAGATAAACACATTTTAAAAGTGATATTTATCGTGAGAAACGGCTAAGACATTGGAAACATATGTAACATTCTGACTCGGTAACAAGGAACAATATGGAATATTGACTGTGTCGTTACAACAACAATACACTCAAAACGTACCCGTAAAAGATGCAAACAATAATGTTTAGTTTCACCATATAGCAGTGTAACAACGGAACAATGAATTCAGACTTGTTTGAAAAGCAAACGGTTGAAGATGTATGACAATGTATTCCAGAACAGATCCACTCTCAGCACCACCATCAGTCGCACGCCCACTCAGTCTCTCCCACCGTGACCAGGCCACGTTGTCGTCTTCCACTCGCCATGTTTACCAACATCCACACAATAGTCTAGCTAGATGGCATTGCATCACTTCATTATTGGTAACAAAATAAATTACTTTCTGGCAGATAAATAAATACATACATAGGCACGTGGATGTTTTGAACGTCTCAACTCAGGAATAAATTAGCATTACCAAGGCAATATTGTGGAATATGGATGCCCTTTTCAGAGCCATACGGAAATACTGAGTACTTGGAGACAGATACAGAAAGTCGAGAGACACCAAGGCAAGAACTAAAATGATATTAGAGCTCGTTACAATAAATACAGTCTCGGACAAACCTTGCCGGACATTGTCTATACTGTCCTTAAAATAATAAGTCCTTTAGAAGGAAGCACATAAATAGTTCCGTTATACACGTTGTTAATCATCAGATTGCATAGTCCTCAAAAGTCCAGTAAAAACACAGGTAAAGTTCGTCAAGGTGGCAGCACAGAATGAGTCTTTGGTTTGTAGCAAGTTTAAGAGAATTTGGGATTCTTTTCCCTTTCCCTAAACTGTCCAGACTAGCCTCCGGCAACCTCCCCGTCGCATTCTATAGAGCACATGGGCGTCTTAGCGACCCGGTTTGAAGGGATTCGCGAGCAACAGACCGCGAAGTCCGTCAACTCATCCCTCCAGCACCCCAACGTGAAGCACACGCTGCCAGTCAATGATCACGTAAAGTGAATGTCCTTCCAGGTGTTCACAGTCATTCCGTGTCCGTTTTCTTCTCACTCGATCTTCAGTAACCAGTTGGTCTGGTAACACGATAGCGTTGTTTCTTCGTGTACTGCTTGTCGATCGACACGTTTTTTTTCTCTCTCCCTGACTGGCTGCCCCACATGGTTGTGGCTGGGTCGGAGCGCATGTTTTCAGAGTATTTGCCTCTCGTCTGCTCCCCCGCCGCTTCAAGGCTCGCTGTCCTTTACGCTGTCTGTCTCGCTTCCAATGGAGGACACAGAGTCGTGTGTGTAGGAATCAGCATCCTCCTCACTGTCCTCCTCCGGGGACTCCTGAATAGGGTCCAGGTTGGACATGGCGGATATCGTCCTCTGTCGCTTCCGGTGCACCATTGGCTTGGGCTTCCTCTTGGACTTAGATTTCGAGGAGGAACCCGAATTTGTCCTTTTCCGTATGTATTGTAACAACGTGGTGAACAGACCCTTCTTGGTTCCTTCCTCTTTTGCCGCCGCTTCTTTGGGCATCTGGAGGCGATTGCCCGTCAAGGCGGCTTCAGCGAGGTTTGGAAGTGAACTGGAAAATCCATTAGGTCCAGTGACTTTGGACTCGCACAGCACTGGTAGGGACTTGGTTCTATCCGCTTGGATGATGTAGGTGTAAATAAACCCATTCCTGTCCTTCAAAGTCACACGATACGTTTTCGTGTCCCCAGCCTTAGCTTTTGGGGAACTGGCATGCCTGCAGTGTTTGGCGTGTTTCGTATTCCTCTTGTTGACTGGGGTGACAAATGGCATATAACCCCTCGTAGCGTTTGGATACATGGCCATAGATTGGTAGAGTACAACTTTCGGATGTAAATAAACAACAAGTAAGTTGTGATGTTGTCGCTCGGAAAGTCCGCGTGGTTCTGATATACACACGGAGATGGTCGAGCTTTTACAACTGCTACTCACAAACTGGGCCAATAGACGGTCGTTGGCAAAGTTTCAATTGACGTCTGTCTGGTTTCTGGACGGTTCTACTTTTCATCGGTATAGGAGCACGTGACTTGGGCCTTTGTTTACATTCGAATTCAAGAGTTGTCACAGTTTGAACACACCTATCTTATTCCACACAAATAAGATATTATTTTAGGCTACTTACGCCTTGGTCGTAAAAACAATAAAAATTTAACATTATAAAACATGATTTCATGTTCGACTCTGATCCCTCTACAATGGACTCGCCTACTCTTATGTTAATCAGTTTGGCAAGCTGCCAGCGCGGGCTGCGTTCGGGTCACATGGTTTCGATTCATCGCTGTCACGGCCGAGTCTATTGGAGAAAGCCCGGGAAGGCATAAAATCGTTAACGCCTACCATCATCTCGTGATTGTCACATTTTTCGACTCACATTTTGAAAACATGTGATTGATCTGCATCGCTACCGTATGTGTTGAGATATAGTTACAAGAATTCACAAATAATGTGGGTTTTTGTTGCAGAACACAGTAAAACATTCCGACGTTCCCAACCCTACACCCCCTTCACACGGTGTTTGGTATTTCTCCATGAATGGCAACGCAGCAAAGGCGCCAAGGAATAAGATCGATTTTGCCGATAGAATACGTTGGACCCGCGACCGTTACTATGCTAGCCAAAATCGATTTGTTTGATAACATTGGGGGTGGTTTTGGCGGGGGGTGGTTTTGGCGGGGGGTGGGGGTCAAATAGTCGCGGTGTTAATGAAACGCGTAAAATAAATATCCGTGTACGGCTTCCATATATTTTTGCTACATGAACTTCGTACTTTGTGACATTGACAATGGAACTAAAACATTTTGTGAACAGCCCCAGGGGAATGTTTATGTATGGAGGAACGACCAGGTCGCCGTCTCAAGACGTCTGTGTTAGACCGCGATGTCGCCAAGTCACTCCTTGAAAACAAACCTGCATATTTGCTCAGATAATCTCCTGTAATAGTCACAACACGAGATATATTTGAAATATTTGAAGTCTTCCTAAACATTAACAGCCATGGGCATATGCTAAGCACGTGGACGTCACATGGCTGTATAGTACGCCTAACTAATTACACATATATATTCACAGCCTGCCACTCTCGTGACCACTGTTGTATTAATTATTGGAGGAATATGTATTGGTGTACGCGATGAACTGGAATCAATCAGTTAAAAATAATATATTTTACACAATATACCCCAACCCATACCCCAACATGACTGGCAAAAATACTAAATCAAGTGAATCGGAACCAGCATGATGCAATCTAGTTAGCGTTGCTCTAATATATACTGTAAATAAATAATTAATTGGAAATTCTTATGAAATAAATCTCCAAAGTTAGCGGATAGAAATATGTATTTCCACATATTTTCTAACTTAAAAATAGAACCGTTTTCTGTCGTTTGGGGAACACTTCATGCGAATATATTTTGAATATAAATTATTCATATTCGCACCCAGTTATGAAGGGCATTTATTACAAATATATACAGGATGTCTTGATGATTTACGAACAGGAAGCAGTAGAGGATGAGTTATGGACTCTGTCTGCGGGAAAATGCGCGAGCGTCGTCGACCATGGACTCCACCACCCCAGATTCCCGCCCAGCGGCGCGGGGGTAACGTTCGCTTCAGTGGGTCACTGGGACATTGCCTGGGGACACTAAAACGTCTGCTTGTCACGAGCACGGATCTAGAACTAGAACCATGGGCGTAGGACTGTCGTAAAATTCAGAAAATATGCCACGTGGTCTGGTTCTTTGTATATGCCTACTAAGGAGGCTCACGATCTTACGAGGTCATGTTGCCCGTATACCTTCCATCGTGGGAGATATACGCGAATTCGTGATTTACGTTCAGCGAAACTTGCGTATGTGTAAACATGATGTTGGTGTAGATTTCGGTGCATGCGTGTTAATTTTATGTTATTATGAATAACCATGTATCGCCGTGCACGTTGTGAAGGCATATTGTTTGGCAGTGGATTGTTTTAAGAATTACATGGCTACAAATTCAAAACGTTCTATTGTTTTTATTTGTTTTAATAATATTTACTTTGAATTAAAAACTTCCTCATCCTCTTCTTCTTATTTGTCTTCTTCTATTTTTATTTTACCGCTGGTTCTATAGTTTGAGAATGAATTTGACTGTCTTTTAAAATAATATTGTTTTGTTTTGTAAAATACATATATGACGTTGAATAAAGCATCTTCTTCTGCTTCTTTTTCTTCTCTTCGTCTTCTTATTTTCTTCTACTTCTTCTTTTACCGCTGGTGCTATAGTTTGAGAATGAATTTGACTGTCTTTTAAAATAATATTGTTTTGTTTTGTAAAATACATATATGACGTTGAATAAAGCATCTTCTTCTGCTTCTTTTTCTTCTCTTCGTCTTCTTATTTTCTTCTACTTCTTCTTTTACCGCTGGTGCTATAGTTTGAGAATGAATTTGACTGTCTAAATAATAGTTTTGTTTTGTAAAATACATATCCGACGTTGAATAAAGCATCTTCTTCTGCTTCTTTTTCTTTTTCTTCTTCTTTTACCGCTGGTTCTATATTTCACATGTGAACATTGAGAATGAATTTGACTGTCTTAATCAGGTTTACTCCTTTTCTTGATATATACATATCCGACGTTGAATAAAACATCTTCTTTTTCTTCTTCTTTTACAGCTGGTTCTCTATGTGAATTTTGAGAATAATTTGACTGTCTTGGTTCGTTGTTAATGAGAAGCCAGTATATTGTTGTTGTCTAAGCTGGTTCTATGTCACTCTATGTGAATTTTGAGAATGAATTTGACTGTCTTGGTTCGTTGTTAATGAGAAGTCAGTATATTGTTGTTGTCTAAGCTGGTTCTATGTCACTCTATGTGAATTTTGAGAATGAATGTGAGACACTTAATAGTTTAGTTTTGTAAAATACATATCCGACGTTGAATAAAGCATCTTTCTTCTTTTTTCTTCCTTTTTTTTCTTCTTCTTGTTCTTCTTTTACCATGGATTCTATATGGTTCTAAGTGAATTTTGAGAATGAATTTGACACATAATAATACTTTATCTTGTTATATACACATGTGACAAATAAAGCATCTTCTTCTTCTTCTACTTCTACTACTTCGTCTTCTTTTTCTTCTTCTCCTTCTTCTTCTCCTACTTCTTCTCCTTCTCCTACTCCTTCTTCTACTTCTTCTTCTTCTTCTTCTTCTTTTACCACTGGTTCTATGTTACTCTATGTGAATTTTGAGAATGAATTTGACTGCCTTTTGGCGCATGGTTGATAAAATGCCAGTATGTTGTTGTCTAATGCAAAACAAAACACAGTGTAATTAATTGTGTTGAATTCTGAGGGAACAGCAACAAGGAAGTTATTCTGTCAAACTTTCAAGACATTTTCACCCTAGATTGAACTCATGCATGTATGCGTCATACACTAGTATTAAAGGCATAATATCACAATCTGACACAGATTAAGTTGTTGTTTTGGACTGAATTAGAGTTTAAAAACAAAGTACACACTTTTAGCATATATACATAACCGCTATTGTACCTCCAAATATCTTTTTACCGCTGTAGGATAGGTAAAGTTCCATTGCAGTTTACACTTCCTGGTATAACCAGTATAAAATACATCAAATCTCACATTTCCTATTGTTTACTGATTGGGAGATAACTCTACTCAGTGAACACGGTCAAAGTAACTGTCACCACCACTGACGCCAAAGTCATTCATAATTAATAAATATTATATAAAAAAAAATAAAAAATGTTGATAACTAGTGAGACATGTGGAATAAGTAACTGGTTGTATAAAGTACTTGTGTAGTCAAAACAAATG
>JAVCKX010121945.1:0-11234 GCA_034780695.1 Lepetodrilus gordensis
AGATAATGCCCAGGTTTGTAGTCAGTTACATCTTCTTTATTTGCATTGCCATGATGGACTACTCGCTCAATAGCCTCACGCTATAGGCTACTACTGAGGTGGATCCTCGATAGTAACCTTTGGTATTAATTATTACTATACCCCTTCTGCTATTACTAAATACCCATTCTGCTATGTTCATTTAGTGCATTTATCCTAAAGATGTTCAATAACGTAATATAACGCAAGCATTGTTACAAATTCCGTTTGATCAGAGCAAGCCAAAACAGTTCATGTGGCTAGTACCTTCAGTACCAACCATAATGTCTACAAAGTAACTTCATATTATAGTAGGCACGAATTACAACCGACTACTTATACACCAGGGTCCGTATTCTCGAAATTTCGTAGGTCCTAAGAAGTTCGTAAGTATTAAGCATTTACCTAACCAGGTTTCTGCTTATGTTAATTTCTGAAGAGAGTTATTCTCACTAAGAATTTCTTAGTTAATTTCAGAGTTCCCAGTTATTGCGAATGGTAGTTGTCTGGGTATCGTTTCGCGAAGCTCTCCTATCCACTATGAAACCATAGCACTCTCGTAAGTGGATGGTCCCCGTGTATATGAGATCGCTGCAAGAACGGTATACTATTAGGTCTCGTAGTAGATACCATGGAGTTGACCCCACCTGGAGGGTCATATTGCTTCACTGTAGTGACAACATGCTTTTGAATGTAACAGTAAGCACGACGGGATTCTGAGGCTTATGTTATGTATAGTGTACTTGGCTATTGATATGTCAAATGTAAACTAATGAATTCCCGGTCAGTGAATAACCCCAGCATTGTTCCACATCAATATGTCGGATTTTGATGAAGATAAAGAGGTAGCTCTTTGTTGCTGTTTCCCTATAACTGCTAGTATTTGTAAAAACAAATGTTATCTAAGTTGTGATTTCCGACAAAACGTGTAACTTTAAACTCACATTCATGTCTGGAAATATTTAAACTCACATTCATGTCTAGACATAATAGTCATCAAAGTCGTTACGGTCCGTAATATGCAGCTATACACTGCATACAGGAATGCAACCGTGTAGTAGCAGACCTTACAGTAATACCTTATAATGCAGGTAACTGTGCCATCTCAAACAGTCATACGCAAAGTCAAGGGAAACTGGGCTCAACAACGATAAATTGCAGTAATATTTATTGGGATCAAACTTTATCGTTAATACAACGCTTTATAATTTGAATGGTAAGACTTATTTACATTGGAATAGGTTCCGTGTACGCAGATACATAGATCTAGTATAGCATCATCTTAGGTCGAACAATTTCAATTGATCCTTATCTGTGGGAATACAAGTTGTTTCTCTTTCAGGACTTTGATCATGACGCGGATGCCTACAGGAAGAGGCTGCAGATAATGCCCACCATTGATGAGGCGTCTGAAATCGGAATCCTTGACGACGAAATTGATTCAATTGAAGCAAAATACAAGGATATTTCCAAAGACTGTGCCAAACACATGGACAGACTCTCATCCTTGATGAAGAACAAGAAAGGATTTAATGACCTAAACGAGCGTCTGATGTCGGTGTATCCAGTCATACAGGAGAAGCTCAGAGATATTAATGACGACGAATTTGGCAAGAACCCTACTAAAGATGCCAGAGATTTAGGAAGCCTGAAAGCTATCAAGGCAGACCTCATTGGCCACGAGAGGAAGCTGAAGGACCTGGCTGCTGCCGGGGATAGACTAGCTTCCGGTCTGGCTGACGCTGGACTTCAGAACGAGGCTAAGGATGTCAAGGACACCGTGGAGGACCACATGGAGAACCACAATGCTTTGCTGGATGACATCCAAGACAAAGAAAACAAGTTAGACTCGGCAGTCGCTCAACAGCAGAATGTCATGAGTCGGTTGGAAGGGGTGATGGAGCTTGTTGAAATTGCTGAAAACTATCTCAACAACCCAGAATCAATAAGCCTTAACAAAGAGAAGCTGGGACAGCAGCTACAAGACCAGAGACTACTAAACGCCGATATCTCCAGTAATCGAGCTCTCGTTGACCGTCTTTCCGGATAAGTCCATGATGTATCTGGAGCCGACGACAAACTGGCAGACTTAGGAGACAGAATCGATGTCCTGGAACGAAAGGCGGACTCCAGAACGAAGGAGCTTGAAGACGTGTCCAGCGGTATCTCAGACTTTGAGAACAAGACATCAGACATCGATTACTGGCTGGAGGAGTCCATCATGGCTCTGAAGAACAAGCCTAAAGGAGCGAGCCAGAAGTCGATGAAGGCCAAGGTGGACTCACTGTACAAGGAGAAGCAGGGGAGAGAAGGGGAGATGGAGGCCCTCAGGGAGGCGTGCAAGCGGCTGATGGATGACGACAGGGTCAAGGACGAATATGCTATGAAGGAATGCATGGGAGAGGTGGAATCCAAGTGGCATGACCTCACTGAACTGCTTGTACAGCAAGTTTCCTTAGAGGTGAGTAACTCTTTATGATGTATATATTACTAATATACATTTATTTGGCGTAGTGTTTACCCAATAATTATGTTTACAGTGTATGACTGTCTGCTAAATAAAGTTACCAATACTCCGTTTAATTAATCTATTTTAATCCTTTTAAGAATGTGTGGGCGTTTAATAATAGAGATGATCTAATATATCAAGACATCTTGTACCTACTCTCTTGATGTCCACACCAAGGTGGTAACGTCATACTGTTGTATTCACCAAGTAGTGTGGGCAGTGTTAGTCAGACGGCTAGTTGGAATAGTCCATGTTTAACTACAGTACTTCCATTCCATCCTAACGTATGGCTTGCCATCGATGTTATTGACATGCACAATTTATTACCATCGCCAATAGTGGATACGACCTAGATCAAACTGTATGACAATGCACTCTAGATGAAACAGGTGTTGCCTCGGATTAGTCCATTACTTAATATGGGGTTAACACCATTTTGTGTTATGACGAATTTCTTGGTGTGACTAAATGTTTATATTCCTACATAATATCGACTTCATATTATAACATGGCTGTTATTCTAAAGATATGAGTTATTGCATTTTTATCGTGATGTCTATCGATCTAGATTATTGTTATGCGTTTAACACGTCGTTCGATATCATATCGTGTTAGAATAACAGTCGGTTTGGACATGTCAGTGAACAGTCATGAAAAAGATCCCGCGGAACAACAGGCGATTATTCAAATCCCCTATAGACAGCGTTATAAAGAGCGCATTCTCAGAAGCCGTGTTGAACAGCTTCTTTAGTCGCTTTGATGAAACCACGAGGGTACGTGTTCAAATATACAATAACACCGCGTCATTTCCCTGCCATTGGATATTTAAGGCTGATGTATTATTTGTAGTCATATCCAAGAAACCTTGTTATAAAGCTCTAATATCGACTACGAGAATAATCTATCAGGGCGATTGATGTATGTAGTAGGTACGATAGTGTAAAGGATACGACAGCTTCATCACTTTGTATCATGCATCGTCAAAATACTGGTAATTTTGATTGGCTTCTCATAATCTGGAGTTATTTCCCTTGCAGGCACTTTCTGAGATAGATGGGATGCTGAAGTATCTCGACAAGGCTGAGAATGAGATAAACACAGCTGAACCAATCAGCATCGACCCTGACACCCTCAGCGTACAACTGCGAGATCACAACGTGAGTTAACGTGAAACTTGATAGATTAACAATTCTTAAAAGTCATATCACTATATATAATTCTGAAAGAATCGGCACGATTGAATGCTAAATGACATTCTTAGGAAATGTTTAAGCAATATGTTCCACCCACACTCAACAATGGTTGTAGATTTTTATAACTAAAGGTTACTTGGAATGCTGATATAATTTAATAAGAACAATTATCTACTTTCAGGCATTTAATGACGACCTGATACACAAACGCAATGCCGTCAAAGACATCATCAACAAGTGCAACCGGATGTTGCGAGAAACAACCAATGAGCAGACAGATGAGATCAAGAGTAGACTGGACAGCATCAAGACTCAGGCGGACATCGTCTGTCAGCTCAGCGCCGAGAGGCTGCAGCAGTTGGAAGCGGCTCTTCCGTTGGCCTCCCACTACAGCGAGAACCAGAGTGAAGTCCAAGCATGGCTTGATGAGATGGAAGCGGAACTCAAATCTCAGGGGAAACCTGGAGAAAGTTTGGACCAAGTTAGGAAACAGTATGAGAATTTGAAGGTACGCATCTTTCATTTCTTTTTAATTATCTTGGAAATAAAATACATAAGACAGTTATGTTTTCATATCGTAAACATATACTATTACATATATTACATGTATTACAATTATGCAGTGACAATGGCAACAACAAATCTCTTTTAAAATAAGACAGTGTCCATCATGCAAAGTAGTGGTGTCAAACAATAACTTCAACGGTTTACTATAGATGCTTCAATATACCTTTTAGATGTTATCCTAACTGTTCTTTAGATAGTTCGTTATGCATGTTATGATGTTCGGTATATGGTGTTTGGTTTCATCACAAGCTGGAGTTGTAAGTGTGCGGTTTATACTTCAGGGTACGCAACAAATCATCGAGGACCACAAGCCCTACATCGACGACCTGAACTCCACTGGCCTGGAACTGATGGATCTGTGCGGCGACGATGACGCGTCTGACATCCACACCAGACTCATCAACATCAACGAGAGATACGAGGCAGTGAAGAGTCAGACCAGACAGAAGGGGAGAGAACTCAATGATTCAAAGAAGAAACTCACCCAGGAGGTAATTGATTCTGTAGACATATATATATATATGAGATTAATTTTATTAATACAGTTTTGAATGTTATTCATCACCCACACGTGACTAATGTAACATGTTCGCTGTTGCTTTCATACAATAATTCATTTAATGATTCCCCTTAATCCATTGCTACGAGTGTATTCAATCTTGATAATAATACCTAGGATAATTAATTGAATTAGGTAAAGGACTTATGATGCTTCTTTTAAAGCTACCTATCTAATAGTATTATTTATCTCCATCTAATATACCGTCAAGTATGTGCAAGATTCTGAGTCTAAAGAAACAGTGGAAATATTTGCAAACTCTCGACAACTTTCCAGCACCCCTCTGACACACGACACAGACAGTAGTTAGATTACGTATGGCTTGTATGTGAACCTCCTCAATGATGCACGTTATGTACTTCTCACTATACTCCGTCTATTGCAGGTGTCTGACACGCTGGACAACCTCCTGGAGGAGCTGGCTGGCCTGAACAGCAGTGTCCAGAACGCTGACCCCATCCCAGCCACACCTGAAAAACTCAAGAATGAGATCGACGAGAATAAGGTATGCATTTAATACTTCTGTTACATAATACAAGTATAACAATTACATTATAAATATTCAACAGACATATATATATATATAATTATTGTGTTTGTATTAAATGTCATGCCATCATTTTCAGGCCATTTTGGAAGATTTAGAGCGACAGAAACCATATATGGCAAAAGCTGATGAGGTCGCCAAAAATGCCGCCGCACATGGCATCGAAGACCCTGCAGAAGGTAAGCGAGTATCTTGTAGGTTAAGAATCAATATCTTAACTTCCATCGTAGTCCAGGGGCCCGTTTGCTCAGAACAATTGTAGCGCTACAATAGTTGTAATTGGGCTCCCGCCACAATAAAAACCGCTGGCCTTACAATAGTTCTGAACAACTGGTCCCTGGATTTCAAGAACTCTTGGTTTTCTATCAGTATCTAACATGGCCATCATCCATAAATACTTTATATTTCATTATTTATAATTATATCATAATTAACACATAATAACCGGACTTCAAACTACTTCCAGTTGAGGAAGTCAAGGCTAAGGTGGCCGAAATCAACACGCTGTTCAACAGTGTAGGCAGGGAGGCTCATGCTAGGGACAGAGATCTCAACAAGGCTCTCCACGCCTCCGACAAGTTCCATGACCTCTGCAGTGATGTCATGGCTGGTCTCCGTGACCTCAAGGACAGTCTGTATTCACAAGAACCACCAGGAGTTGATGTAGCCACCATTAAAGAACAGCAAAACGAATTGAATGTATGTTGAATGTTGCTTCACAATGACCAATTAAGCATCAATCAAAAGTAACATATTACTCATATTATCTACTCTATCGTCATCAGAAGCCGTTGACGCAGATTATTCCATACTATACTATTATTAGGTTTTTAACTGTAATATAATGTTTCTCGATCATTTTACCAGGGTATCAAGAAAGAGCTAGAGAAAGCCAGAGAGTTGATGGGCGAGTGTTCTCAGATAGGAGACGAACTATGTGGTCTTTGTTGCGAACCTGGTAGAATTGAGGTTCAGAAACAAATGGAAGATCTCGTACATCTGGCTGATGACGTCAACGACATGGTCAAAGACAGGGGTGAAGAACTCCGCCACGCCTTCCAGCATGCCGACAAATTCCAACATCTCCTGGAAGTAAGTCTGTTTTACAGTTAGTCTTCAATTTACAGTTAGTCTTCAACACATGGTAAAGTTCATGATAAAGCCTTCACATGTATGAATGTGCTAAAGAATACCAAATCTAATTGCATTGCTAAGTTGCTGATCAAATATCATGTATGATAACTTCATATGAAATGCAGTTGTATATCGTCACCCCCATTGTTAGCAGTATTATAGAGAGATGTTTGTTTGTAGTAGCTTCACTTTCACAATGGAGAAATAATGTCATTTTTTCCATCACTAGCTATCAATTTTTGTCCAGTGTTTAAGTGCCTACCTCACTCCAATATATCTGTTTCTATTGTCAGTTAGATAAAGTGAGTATACGTGTTGTGATTCCGTCACTTTTCCTATTTTTGCCACCCAAATAACCTCACAGTGAGAGTGACTGGGTGGGGTTTGCTACATTCAATAGTGGGTAAAACCACATTAACATTTAGTTACACATTTCTGACTGTCAATACATATATTAGTTAGCGTTTCCCCTTTGTGGGTTTACCATTCTTAGATTATGTCAATTCGTGTCGTTTCTGTTTCTATCAACTTTCTGCGCAGGCGATGCCGTGATAGACCGGCAATAGTATTTCTCCATTATTTTATTCGAAACATATTATGTTGTGTTCATCGTTGTCCAATGTTTGTCTGTGTTGTCCTTTCATAGTTCTAGAAGAAAGTGTCTATGTTGTATTGTATGGATACATCCGTAGTACTGTATACAATACTTAGATTAACTAACTACTCATGCAATTACATTTCGTGCACGTACATATTTCATTTAGACGAGTATCACACATATCTAATTTGTAGATTAAAATGTTCCTCTTTCATACTTGCACATATGTGTACAGTTAGTTGACAATGACACTTAGATATTCATGACGATAATCACCAAAATCACGAGAAATATTCACAAAATGCATTTCAGTTCTACATTTTCATTTCTAACGTTATGACTATCTCTAAGCGGCATTCGCATGAAACATCAGTATAGAACTAGCTCTCGACATCATCTGGAAACAGACCATTGTTTCATTGATGTCCACTGGGTTTCAGTCTGTAATGTCCTGGCTGCCGTTGTCTGAACACAAACTTGCTGGAATGAGGTCACCTTCCAGCGACCCTGAAATACTGATAGACCAGATAGAGGAGCTGAAGGTAAGAGCGGCATCAACGTTAGCAGACACACAGACATATGTATTCTCTAATAATCCACCAATGATGGTATAAGAATAAGATATGTAATTGACATTATCATTAACAATAGCACTGACATTAGCATTGACAATAGCATTGGCCCATGGAAACGGGTTAACACTCAAATTATGAATACGATTTATTCTTAATTTGTTATAATAAATAATATATTCTGTGTCATTATATGTGCTCTAATCATATACCAGCATTTCAAAACAGTAATTCAATATTCAATATTTCCACTGACCATACATTCTAGAAAATGTCAGGTAATGAGGTGATTCTTCATTGCTGAAGTTACATAAATACCAATATGTAAGAATGATTACATTTCCATCTCATACTTACACATGGCTCCTTCTTTGTCAGCTGTTCAAGTCTCAGACTCATCCCCGCATCGTGGACATGCAGCAGCTGAACCAACAGTTGGCCGCCCTCAAAGAAGTCTCTCCCGTGGCAGCAGAAGGTCTGCTCAGACCTGTCCAAGAAGCCAACGAGAAGTGGAATGACATCATCAGAGGCATTGGAGACAGAGAGGTGAGTTGACACACCATGTAGCGACTACTGCAATCTGTATGTGGAATACCACTTACAAAAGGTATGGGCAAGACGTTGGTTGTGCATATTAGTATGTTGGTTGTTTCTACATGTCGTTATCGTATTTCTTCCCTAGGCCAAGTTGCATGACATGCAGGTGAAGGTCGGGGAAATAGACAGAGCCATGGATGGCATCATTGGGTCATTGGAGACTGTGCAGGCTGACCTGGAACCCATGTCAGACATTAGGGGTGACCCTAAATATTTGGAAACTCACATGCGCAAACTTCAGGTACTTTGATAGATTTGACCTTTTTATATTATTTTATTACTTCAAATTATCTCATTAATTAACGAACATGATTGTAATGTGTAATGGCTACCATTTTATGTTATATAACGTAATAATGGATAAGATTGGTTGATGTGAACATCGGTTGATAATTATTGTTATCGTTCTAGCTGATACAAGCTGATTTGAGGAATCAAGAAAAGACATGTAAGAAAGTCAGCAAGGCTGTGGAGGATGTTGTGGCCAGGACAGACGGGGGTGACACAGCTCTGACACACAAGTGTGACACTATGAATGAACTGCTGAGAATCGCACAGGCTAATGGCAAAGACAAGGAGAATAAACTGCAGGAAAACCTTCGACAGGTGAGACATTTGTGTTGTATAATATTGAAGACAAATCTCTGTGGTGGTGTTCCATTCACAGTCTTGGACAAGCCAGAACGTCCAGGACGTGAATGGAATATACAGGACAGGTGTGTCCAGGACGCGTCCAATCTGTCCACGTTCAAGGGGTAAATGGAACACCACCTGTGTTAATGAAGACACATCTCTGTGTTAATAACCGTGTTATGGTTCTTTGTACATGCTAGTATGATCCGTGTAGTGCCCTTTGGACGCTCAGTGGATTGAAACATTAAAATAATTCATACCAGTAAACTTATAAATTGCTTTCAGGTGAAAAAATACCTGGGAAATCTGGATGACATGCTTCAGTG
This sequence comes from Lepetodrilus gordensis, assembly GCA_034780695.1. Lineage (NCBI taxonomy): Eukaryota > Metazoa > Mollusca > Gastropoda > Lepetellida > Lepetodrilidae > Lepetodrilus > Lepetodrilus gordensis. Next base: position 9,254 of record JAVCKX010121945.1, read on the forward strand.
GGTGAATGATTTCCGAGGGGAACTCAAAACCAATGCCCCTTTCGGCGCCCTTCCGGAAACCGCCGAGAAACAATATCAAACCTTCTTGGTAAGTGCACAGGTCTTATCAGAGGTGTTCTCCACATGTCTGTGATACAATTTCGGCACTATATTCTATATTGCATAAGATCCATGTAAAGGGCATTCTGAAAACACAAATGTTGGTAGAAGGTAAATAATCGCTGCTATACTATTGTGAAGCTGTGTATTGTAGTATGTGCCCTGTGCGTGCTTTATCTGCTACACTAGGGCTCTCGCTACTTTTTCTACCACGACTGTTAAGTTGTTACGATAACAGTATGATTAACCGTGAGGTGTCAACATCGTGTGTTAGCTTACTATCGAGAGAAATCCAAGCTTAAATATTAAACATTTGGGTAAAATATTTGATTTGAAGATCTCTCGGAGTTGTTTTGGTTAACTTTATCAAAGATCAACACTTGCGTTGAGGATAATTTTCTGAGAAACATGTACTATTCTATTTTTAAAGTACAAATCATACTGGTAACCGAATAGATCGGAGACTTTCAGTCGTTAGGAACATATATTTAACGGAATCTATTTTTCTCACTGCGGTACAATATTCCAGAAAGCTAATACCGTTGGTTCCTAAATCTAACGTGAGTACTTCGTATTAACACACGGAAAGTATAGAAGCTTTATTCGGATGAAATAATGTAGATAGTGCCCATAATCTCCATTTCAACCTAGCAACAAATGCATGGTATGTGCATATGTAATATAATAGTGGTTCAACGTAATGTAACTATTATGATTGTTAATACATTTGGTTTGTATTTCAGGAGCGCTGTGGTGAGATGGATAACAAAGAGAAGGCTGTGCAGAATATGCTGACCAATGGTCAAGACATGGCGGAGAGATGTCGACCTGAGGATGTCACAGCTATTTCCGAAAAGTTGAAGAAACTACGAGATCGATGGCAGGACACACGAAACAGAGCTACCAAGCGGAAGGTGGGTTTATATGTGTTTGTTTACAATGCAATACAATATTAGTTTATGATAAATATGAACTCAACCATTCAATACTCGACAGTGTGAGTTAAAGGCTTCGGTATTTCTGATGACAAAGTCAGTTAGCCTATGCATTATGTATTCTGAATCGTATATTTTACCGGCGCAAGATATATGCGTTCCGTTGTGTGTCTTGTAACTGTCCTTGCTTTTACTCAATCCCATGACATTTTTGGACAATAAATATGTTAAACTAAAATGTGCCCCAAATAGAGTGTTAGCTTTGGAATAGATTAGACATTTTTAACCAAGAGGAAATTCTTGCATCTCTCCATATGTATCGTGTCCAAAGAGCTGTTTATAACCTATATGTATGTGGACATATTTAACACTGTATGTTTGCGCATTGCAGGAGAAAATGGAGGAACACATACGTAATGTTGGCGAGTTCAACAACACTCTGAAGGCTTTCACCGACTGGCTGAACAATGCCGAGATCTCGATGAGAGGTTTCAAGTACCCCAGCAAACTGGTGGACAAAGTTACTGTACAGATTGATGAGCACGCGGTGAGTACCATCTGCTGTGGTGGTCCTGTCGTGGTCCTCTCGTGGTCCTGTTGTCAAAATCATTAAAAATCGAAAGATTTATACTAAATGCAATTGACAAGAGTTAAGTACCGGTATGCATGAACTGCATTGTAATTATCTTATTTTATATATATACTGTATACTAGCAAATCAATGTAATTTGTGTTCGTATTCTTAATGTTTTTCACCTCATCATCGCAATTGGGTGAAAGAGTCCCGCAGCAACGTTAAACTCCATATTCACTCACTCACTGTCTGCACTGGAATTATTATTAATGTCCGTAGTGTTTGTGTCGTACATTGAGTCGTACATTGTTTGCACGTGTGAGGTCCTGTCATCACCAGGCGCTGAAGGCTGACCTGGAGAACCAGGCCGAGA
>JAVCKX010121978.1:0-11232 GCA_034780695.1 Lepetodrilus gordensis
GTGAATGCACTTTGCAGTTATAGCTAAGAACTAGTCCAAAACAACCATAAATATCTGTGATATTATGCCTTTAAAGAGAGCTTGTCTTTGTGCGTGAATTGTATGGCATCGAGTCCCATTAAGATTTGTCGTCGTCGTCGTCGTCATCATCACCATCATCATCGGATTCTTCTTCGTTTTGCTGAAGCTGAGAGATGTAGCTTGACATGGATTGATCAGGCCAGGTCGTGGCGACCTGTTTTTCAGTCTTCAGAATATCGTCTTGACCTAAGCTCTGGGTGGTCATCTGCAGGAATAGTACAATATTAGTTAACGCCATTTTATAAAATAATTTAAACATACCGGTATATCTTGTATTTATTCTCATGTCTACTACATAACCTACCATCTTATTTGTTTAATAAATTTTAATTAACATTATAATTACCGGTAGTAATTTTCAATAATAGATTATATTCAATGTTTGAGATTTTTTACACAAAATTGACAAGTCAATTGTTTCAGCAAAGCAAATAGTTTTTCTGCGAGTGATTTAAACAATCTTGCAAGTATTTAAACATTTGTAAGAAGACACGCATTCTTGGACACCACTAAGCATTGCAGACCAGGTGCCCGTTGCACGACACTCTTGTAGTGCTACGATAGTTGTAACTGGGCTCCCGCCACAATAGAAAGCGTTGACGTTACAATAGTTGTAGCCTACAAGAGCGTCGTGCAACGGGCACCAGGTCAAAGTCAGAAGTCGGATATGAGCTAGCCAACAGCAGACAGAGGAGGCGAGTGGAAAGTTAAAACAGAAATATTTTCTTCTGGACAGCAGCTGTTGTTAAAGATACTGTATCTTCTGTCCTTTTAATAAAAAATAAATAAACATTTGAAAAAAAATATATATGTATGAAATATTGTGCTAACAAAACATTGACAACCAAACTGTTGTAGCAACGACAACCAAGCTATCAAAGTAATGACAACCAATCATTGGAGGCTGTTAATTTCTACGGTGTGATACAATTATTTGTGATCTGCTCCAGGTCAGGCAGGACTCACGATCTTCACGCCGACATTGGACATCTTGACAACAACATTAGACGTCTTGACAACATTAGACGTCTTGACAATGACATTGGACGTCAATCCTCAAACAGTCTCGATCCTCATTAGAATATTTTTTATGTTGAAACTTGGAGCTGCTTTCAATATTACTGTATTTATCTCGTTTCACAGCCATATAAAATCAAGGCAACCTTTTATGAAGGTCCATAGTGTTCTCGTTTCCCTTGTTCCGTCTCACCAAGCAACCATAGTGTTCTCATTTCCATCGTTCCGTCTCACCGAGCGACCATAGTGTTCTCGTTTCCATCGTTCCGTCTCACCGAGCGACCATAGTGTTCTCGTTTCCATCGTTCCGTCTCACCAAGCACAAATAGTGATATGGTTTCTTATAGTTTGGTATGAATTACAACAATAACGCTATTCTGTAGATTATCTCGGTAAATATATCATAAAAATATATAAATAAATTGTATTACCTAACCATTCTAAAATAGCCATGCTGCATAAAATAATTATTTCTGTAATCAAAATATTTGGCAATATTTAGAAAATATTTGGGTTTTTTCTCATTCTATAAAGCATTTACCGAGATAATCTACCAATGCATTTTGTGCCAAATTATAGTGGCTACAACAGTTTCATAAGAGGGTGCACAGCACTATATACTAGTATACAGTAGGATAGCAGCAAATCCATGGAACACCAGTGCGTACAGACGAACCACAGACGTCAACTCCACCGCTAGTGTTACATCACTGCATCTTACGACTGTGACAGAAAGTCAACTACCACAGACATTGGTGTGGGACCACCGAACTGGGTTCAAACTCAGGAATTCTTTACCCTTCTGGTCAGTGTTGTTGAACACCCATTGAACCCGATGATTGAATCCAACAAGGTTGCTTTCTTGCTCCACTTCCATTTCAACATCTTTACTTTTCTTTCTAATTTCAATCCTCCCTTCAGATGACAAACACGATTGAGAAACATTTACACATTTAATGCATGTTTTTGAAGTACAGTACACAAATTTCACACAATATATGACTGAAATGAGCTTATCCCAGGTTTTCCCCCCAACGACATGATGTCGGGGGAAATCTGGCAGCTGCAAAGTGAGATACACTAAATGGCAATTGATGATCGTGACGCCCGTTCAGTTGCATGCAAGCATACTGTGACACCTCTCCAATTGCCTGCTTACTATGACACCTGCATAGTTGCCTGCACACACGTGACACCTGACCCTCATTTTTCAAAACAAACTAAAATTTTAGATTTTACTCGTCTGAGATTTCTCCCATCAACAGTCTAGTAACTTGAGTAAAATGTCATCTTTTTTTTTTTTTTTACTCAAGTTGCAGCACAGTAAATTGGAGAAATCTCAGATAAGAACAATCTCAAACTCAAGTTTTTGTTTCCAGAAATTGAGGCTTTTACAGTTGCCTGAAAGCATACTGTGACACCTATATAGTTGCCTTCAGAGTTGCCTGAAAGCATACTGTGACACCTATATAGTTGCCTGCAGAGTTGTGACACTAATACAGACACTGTGACATCTCTACAGTTGCCTTCAGGCAGTCTATATTAAATCGAACATTGCTGCAACATGTTCTCATTGAGGTAGCACCACTTATTTCTTTTACTCGACCTGTCAATCAAACCCAGCTTAATGACATTATTTGGATTGGGCCGTGAAAATAAACAAGATTGCTGTCTACTTTAAAATACATTATCTTGTAAAAATAGCAATATTGCAAAAAGAATTTACCAATTACACTAGGAATATATTCATATATTCTTCCAATAATGAATGAATAAATTAGTGCTTTACATCGCAGTAGGTATTTTTCACCCACGTTACAACTTTAAAAATATATATTTTCATGATAATTTGGATATTGAAATATATATAATTTTAATGATATTTTGAAGCAATCACACAATTGCTTGGTAGAGTTGAGATATAAAATTTCATTAGTAATATTGCCTTAATTTCACAATGCTCGTAAATATGCACTTGCAACAGAACTACGGTATATCGTTAAAAACTGATCATGATGCCATGTAAAGATTAACGGTAACAGGTTCAACTTTACATGGTTTTAATATAATTAAATACTTACGGTAAATTTAGCATGTAGTTGTATAGATCTATGCAGCCCTGCACTGGCAATATGTTAATGTCATTAAACTTGATTTGATAGTCTAAGCCCGTTACGCTTCCGATGTTGGAATGATCATCATTAAAGCTATATACCAAGTTTCATTTACTAACAAGTTTCAGAGATAATGTCATGAGCAGAATGAAGCATGTCAGTATGTCAATCCCATGACTACTATATTCATTTTCATAATTTAACTCCAAAAATACCCCCCCCCCCCCCCTTTATCATATTTTAAATCCGGAAAAAACAACGTTCTTCCCGTTTTTAATATTTTAAACTCCGAAAATTCTATCCCCCCCCCCCCCCAGTTCTTAATATTTTAAAAGTACTTTTCAAAATCGTTATCCGAAACCAAGTAGATTCCACGGGAGAGGGACATATTTATAAAGAATAGTGAATAAAGACAAACAGACAAAATCCATTCCATAAATTGGAAACAAAGCACTTGGCAACTGTTCGACTGTTTCTTGCAGCACTTACAAGTCTTGCTCATTAAATACATACAGGTATGGCACAGGTTATACCAGCCAGTTTGTGAGATGTACAAACAGACGAGAAATTAAAGGGAGCTTCCGAAATAAACAACAGAGGTAAAGAGTTCAAAGTTTTAAAGACTGCGACGTGATCGTAGAAAACTCTATTCTTATTTTTGTTTGGCAATACTGATTGATGTTTCGGTGAAAGTTGATTGCGAATTATGATATCTGAAATACTGTCTGGTGATTGGTAATATTTGCGTGCGGACAACGATAAATCCGCTCAGATCTACAAAGTCAAGGACGCTACCTTCTCTTCCTTGATACACAGCACCCAGCCCTCTCACTTTCAGAGAGTGAAGTGTGAAGTCTAGCTTTAAAACACCTTTCAGCACTTGCACTTCATACTTGGGCCTTTAAAAACTATACATTCTTTGGCATTAGCAAAGATCCACAGAACAAATAATTCTTCTCTACATGTATGTAAATCACAACATTACAAAGTGTTTCAAAACAAGAAATAACAAATACATTGATACAATGTCTTCTATTGACTCTAGGTTTTATGCATCCATTTAACATTATGCTTTTATTAACCCCCTCCCTGCTGGATTAGGCACAGGTAATGCTGTTTAGGGCGTCTCCAGTTGCCTGCAGCATGGAAAGGGTTAACACCTGTTTACTGGCTTTGTTTAGATCTATTTTAACTATTTATTCTCATCCGAATTTAAAGCTGCCGTACTACAAGTACTGTATTTGTAGAATTTACAAAATATCAGCAAAAATAGTGTCTGTAATACACAACTTTAACCCTTTTCAAGCTGGATCTGCTGCACTTAACCTCCTTCCTGTTACAGGCAAGTCTAGATGCCATGCAGACTACAATGAATCCAGCAGGGAAAAGGTCATAGGTCAAATGTATCGACATTCGCCAGCATCATACTCATCTGTGTCGACATATGTCATTTCTTGGCAAAATCCAAATCAAATTATACAAGAAATGGAAAATGCTGCTTTAAAAAAAATCCCACATCCATGTGACACTGATTGGAAACGAAACTGACCAATGGATACTGTTTGTATTTTATATACCCCCTGGTATGTATATATCAGTTGGGTGTGTTTTTATTAAATGTTTATTATTAACATTATGAAATGATCGACTGTATATTTCCGACTATTGAGGTGGCAGTATTACCGGCCACCTTCTATGCGACGGTTATTGCATGAAATGTCCACTATATATACGATACCATCTGGTACCTCTGTAAACAGAAACAATAGACAGTAACTACAACCAAAATATATATAATAAAAAAAATCATCCGATAAAAAAAATAATTGCATGTTAAAAACATTGTCATGATATAAAGGTGTTTTAATGTCTTAAAACTGCACCCAGTCAGAAGGTCGCTTTGAAATAATACTAATAAATGAGCACTTAAAAGTAAAGAAATATATCTTCAAGAGTCATGTTTGAAACAAGCATGGCACAAGTCCGGCGCCTATAACACTGTCACTAATATTGTTCTTCGTCTTCAAAAGCATCCGATTCGTCGCCGCTCATATGAAATTTCTGAAATCAATGACAATGGAAAGGTCAAAATCTTCCTCCTCCTCCTCATCCTCCACATAGACTCAAACTAGACACATCAAACTATTTCCATGCTTACCTTCAGAAAATCTATAGGAATACTGGCAAAACTAGCAAGCAATTTTCAAAAAGAAAATATAGAAATTTTGAAAGCAAAAAAACCCCTTAAAATTATAATTATAAAAATTTATATTTCTGTTGAAGAAAGATAAAAAATAATGGGCTTGAATTTCTCATAATGAAATATCATTAATCTACAGATCAGAATGGATAATAACATTGGAAACAGGTTGAGTCAGTAATTAACAAAATTATTAGCTTGTTAATATTCACGATAAATCATCTCATTTATAGCAGATTAATAATAATTTACAAATTAATTCAAATTATATCGTAAAAATTGGTGTACGATTATGAAAAAGCCAGAGTATTCTAGCACGGGGTGGCATGCGCAAGCTCACAATAAAAGATTGAAAAACAGATCAGCATAACACAAGCATGCAGAATAAAAATGATAAACTTGATTCAAGTCTGACTAGGTAAACTGAAGTGCAACAATTTCGACTAGATCAGACTGACATATCTGGTGAGGTCAGAGTGACCTGACTAGAAAGGTCACAGTGACCTGACTGCCGAGGTCAGACTGACATATCTGGTGAGGTCAGAGTAACCTGACTAGAAAGGTCAGTGACCCGACCGCCGAGGTCAGACTGACATATCTGGTGAGGTCAGAGTGACCTGACTAGAAAGGTCAGTGACCCGACCGCCGAGGTCAGACTGACATATCTGGTGAGGTCAGAGTAACCTGACTAGAAAGGTCACAGTGACCTGACCACCGAGGTCAGACTGACATATCTGGTGAGGTCAGTGACCTGACTAGAAAGGTCACTAGTCGAACCGCTGAGGTCAAGAGTGACATGTCGGGGAAAGGTCACAGTGACACATCTTGCAAGGACGAAGCGACATGACTGGCAAGGTCAGAGCGACACGACTGGCGAGGTCATGTGACAGGAAGTACCTGTGGCTGCATGTGATCATACATGCCGGACCCTGGGATGGCATCTGTGCTGTAGCCTGAACTCTGTGATATGACATGCCGCAGTGTGTTCACCTACAGACAAAATCAAACAGTTACACTCATGCAACATTCCATGATACAAGCACGGCCGCACTGACCCAACAGTCTGGTCATGGCGGAACTCGGAAACCTGGGGGTGGCATTATTTCATGAGGCGGGTGAATTCGGAAAGCTGGGGCATGGCACTATTTCATGAGGTGGCGGAACTTGGAAATCTGGGGCATGGCATTATTTCATGAGGTGGGGGAACTTGGAAATCTGGGGCAGTATTCTTGAACTCAGAAACCTGGGAATGGCACTATTTCATGAGGTGGCGGAATTCGGAAATCTGGGGCATGGCACTATTTCATGAGGCGGGGGAATTCGGAAATCTGGGGCATGGCACTATTTAATGAGGTGGCGGAATTCAGAAATCTGGGGCATGGCACTATTTCATGAGGCGGGGGAACATGGAAATCTGAAGCATGGCACTATTTCATGAGGTGGCAGAACTTTGAAATCTGGGGCATGGCATTATTTCATGAGGTGGGGGGAACTTGGAAATCTGGGGCATGGCACTATTTCATGAGGTGGGGGAACTTTGAAATCTGGGGCAGTATTCTTGAAACTTCTTAACTTGCGAACTTCTTAGTGAGAAAAGATCTCTTCACAAATTAACATAAGAAAACCAGTTTGGCAAATTCTTAGTTTTGAGAATACAGGCCCTGGGGCATGGCACTATTTCATGGGGCGGCAGAACTTGGAAATCTGGGGCATGGCACTATTTCATGAAGCTTGCATAGTCACCGAGAGTCTTTAGTGTTTCTCAAAGCTCTCATATCTACTACGAGACCATAAAGACTCGCGTGGCAATCGCCGATACTTATGATCGTGTACTTACGAGAGTGCTATGGCCTCATAGTGGATATGAGAGCTTTGACAAATGCTACAGTATCTTGGTGACTACGTCCCCCGTCCCTACCCCATCCCTAACCTAGAGATTGGTGAGCGACGATTTCCTTCCAAATTTCCACGAGAGAATTGCAGATTCGAATACTGAGGTAATTTATTGACCAGACTGCTTTGAGAAGTAACATTCAAAGCATAACCCAATTCATGAACATTTGCAACAAAAGCATGCATGTAAATTAAATTTATCGTGTCAATACATTTCAAGTGTATTATGATGCACAAAGCAATGTGTCAAATTGTAAATTTTCAGATTTGTAAAATCAACTTAATGTCGCTCCAATAAATGTACGAAATACATGTATTTAGACAGAATATTGAAATTCTAAATGGTTTACTTTTAAAAATACAATTTACATGATGGTGATAATAATTTCAGTTTTGAAAAACTATTTCATGTTAAAATTCAAATATTTTCAAATATTATTCATACATGTATTAAGAAATACTGGTAAAAATGTATACAAGAAAAATATATATTGTGTGATGTTTTTGTGTGTAGTTTTTGTTGCAAAAATTCGTTTTGAAAAGAGTGCATACAGCATGCATATACATACAACAGAAACATGGCATGCTTTAACCTCCTTTCTGCTGGGGGCAATCAGAGTTGCCCTACAGATTGCCTTCAATCCAGCAAAGAGAAGTTTAAAGAGAAACAAACACTGTAAGCTTGCAATAATAATAATAATAATAGAAGATGCAATAAGTGCTGAATTTGTCCAAACATCATGCAACATGCATCACAATATCAAAAGATACACTCCCAATTGACCTATCACGATCTGTCAATCTCTTATGTGGCAGTATCTGTCGGCCAGAAAACAGCTATGATAAAAGTTGGGCATTACTAGATTTCCCATACGGTAAATGTCCGACAGACATTATCTTAGTAATTAAGCATAAGACAATTGACAACTTAGCATCTGGGACTAAAGGGAGTGTGGATTCGTGACAGATTAATTAGGAGGCAGATAAATGTACATAATTCAGATTTCACTTCACGTCATTTCAACTTTCACATTCATATGAAAAATGCAACACAGTCAACATGCAGAAATACAGAAAATAATGAAAAAATGTTCAGCGAATCTAAAATTGGTAATTTCAAGCATATCTAGCTCAGAAGACAGCATTCCTGATTCCTTTAGAAGCTAAACGTCGGTGGGTGCAACCCAAATTAAAACATTTTTAATATTAAACTTTGTCACCAATTCAGAAAGTCGAGAAACAGCAAATTTGAATTTCATACATAAATCTTAAAGGGCCAAAATTCAATTGTCACTGATAAAATTTGATATATTTATACGAGTTTTAAAAACGTTTATACTCATTGTGAAGATCAAAATATTCAAATATTTATGTCCTCTTTCCGTTGATTGGAGGATATTTGAGCCAATCACAATGGAGACGGTAGTGGTGACAAATATAAAAATAAAAATTACTATTTACAATTTAGTTGACTGTCTAATGAGCTAGAACAGGGAAGATTACCAACCTGAGACTGAACATTAGCTCCTACCGAGTTGTCTCCCCCTTGATAACTCTCCCCGTTGAGGTTCATGTACATTCCCGACTGCTGCTGGCCGCTCATCACTGACTGGGAAGACCCGATATTAAAGCCTGCCGCCCCTGAAATAAAATACATAGTTCAATGCACAATTACAGCTAGTTAATAATAATGTCTGCACTTACAATATGGGTTAAATCCACGCTGGAAAACATTCTCAAAGCGCTATGTTATTATGACACTGGTCAACTTCCTGGGAGTTTACATACCACCCAAGCTAGGGGCGCTAGAAAGTTAGTGTTATCAGAGTGGAGATTACTTTTAAAATGTTGTATATGGGTGAAATATATCCAATGTGGAAACATCTGGACTAATTCAAATAAAATAAAAAAGTATATATTAAATTGTTATCCTTAATTTAATTTAAATAGAAGAAAAAAAGTTTGAAAAACAAGTAGATAAAAGTCAAAGGAAACAGATGTAGTGATAAAGCATTTGTATTTGGCCTAGAGAACATTTCTATCATAGATTTTATGTATGTTTCATTTCATGGAATTGTTCATTGAAGCACCCCATAAATCTAGCAATATTGTTTAGAACTGGTCCTCCGAGACATGTTAAATCCTGATTTAATGCAGTCTTCAATAGTCTTCTTTAACTGCCCACCCCTCATTTACACATTTTATAAAACTATTTACATAAATAAATATCAACTGCCAAACTTTACAACAAATTTATATAATAATCTATTAATATTTTGTATGTTTCCTAACTACTTCACATTTGGGCTCTTCTGTTTCCTCCAGACATTTCAGGCCCACATTTCATGACAGTATTGTACATTATTAGCTCAGGCTTAAATCCAGGCTGTCATCTTACTTCTATAATAAACCCATATATATCATATGCCATGGTTTACACCTAGGACAACGATATTTGTGAAAGCACAGGCCAGATGACCAAACCACGAAAATCAGTTGTCTATTTGCTGGAATGTCTGGACTGCTGTGGTTCTTACCTGCGGTTCCTCCCTCCGCTGCTGGCTGCGTGGACGCCGCAGCCGATGCAGCTTTGGCTGCGTACAGGTTCGCCTCCTCCTGAGCCTTGCCGATGTTCTTCTTGTAGCGGATCCGCTTGTTTCCGAACCAGTTGGACACCTGCAGACAGTCTGCATTGTTACAAACCTACATCTGCAGACAGTCTGCATTGTTACACACCTACATCTGCAGACAGTCTGCATTTTTACAAACCTACATCTGCAGACATTCTGCATTGTTACACACCTACATCTGCAGACAGTCTGCATTGTTACAAACCTACATCTGCAGAGTGCATCATAGCAAACCTACATCTGCAGAGTGCATCATAGCAAACCTACATATGCAGACAGTGATACAAACCTACATCTGCAGACAGTATGCATCATTAGAAACCTAATGCAAAAAAATCAAACTGTAGGTACATGTACTTTAGATCGAATACCAGCACAAAAAAAGTTTAAATTATGACACCTGCATTATCTTTAGCAAATATTAATTGTTTTTATTTATTTAATTGTATATTTACTTACCGGTACTTATTTATTAGTTGGTATTTTTTGTGTGATTTTTTTTATTTACCAGTAATATTTTAAATGAAGAAAAACAAACACAAATGATTTTAATACATTCTTAACTGTGCTACACTGTTAAAAGAGTAAATGATATCACTTGTCTACATAAACCTATTTAAACACATTTAATTCTGAAATATCTAAAACCTGTAAATATGGATTAAAATATCAGGCAAATTTAATTATATATAATAATTGGTTTTACAATAATTACTGGAGAATATAAGAGAAGATACAAAATTCTCTTGGAGGTACAGTTCACAGTTCACGGTAGTAATAACAGTCTGCATCTAGACATTTACCATTGCCGCACACAAGTACCAACATGCGGATCACAAACTACGCGTTCTTATCAAATCTTCAGTCGCAAGACTCTGCAGACGGTCAAGACCATCGAGAGTTGAAATCCTTCTAGCTTGTAAATTAAATCTGCAAGAACTGTGAAGCTTGTTAGACCTAAGTACCGGAGACTAATATATTTACATAATCTAATCGCGAGAAATACTGTCGCCCCGCAGTAGCCTCTGGACAATATCAGGAGACTTTTTTTTTTCGACATCCAGGGGTCGTTTAGAAGTATTGATTTTCTGCTGCGTAACCTTAGTTGTTTTTTTCCCCACATCTCGGTCGTCTCGCAAGTAACCTATCAGTCAAAACGTTGATTCTCGGCTCTACCGAGATCCAGATTTGAATAAATCTTCATTCCCTGGAGTTTGAAATTAGGTGAAAGAATGAACAGACTGCTGTCTCTATTGACTGATGCCGAAACTCCCGAGCAACCATACAATATTGTTTT